>JABCPU010000673.1:0-31424 GCA_016800925.1 Suillus spraguei | reverse complement strand
AACACGCCCGAACTGGTGAAATTCATGTATGCGAGCCTGAAAAAAAGACCAGAAGTCACTCAAAAATCAAGCAACGTTATGACTTCCATTGTCGACTACTAATGACTGCTGACGAAGCCGGGGTCACGTATGAATATTCTGCCTGATGGTCCGCAGTATTTGCCAACAGCCGTCAACAACTCGCCTGAGTTCCTATCGAGCGATCCACGCGGGCACTAGGTGCAAACTTTGATGTAAGCATCTTTACGATTGACCATCCCAAATATATTCCAGAAAGAGGTTCCTCGACCACCTAACTTCTGATGCAGTCCCACTTCCACCACCTTTGATTGCCGATCTTTCATCATCCCGGCAAATCACACCATCCGCTTCAATAACAGCAATCATTTCATCTGCAAGTCCGATCGCTATGTTTTCTTCATGGGCAATCTGACTTGTCGTCATCACACCAGACATGACAAGATAGCCCACTATACGCGCCGTGAATGAAGCGTGGGTGTACGGCGGTGTATGGAGGACGGATAAGCCTGATTTGAACACTCTGCTGCGGATAGGTGGTGACGTGTATATTGGGAGATGAGGGATCACTTGCAGAAAGGTGGACGGCGGAATTAAAGCTGCAAAATGTGTTCAGTAGCTCACTTGGGCAGTGCCAAAAGGTTTCCTTACCTACGCCTCTCGCACGATTCCATCCGCCCCAAACTTCATCCAGTCCAACGATTCCCCGTTCTTTCATAATTCCCACTGATTTCTGACCGAGATTACCATTCGACGACCCTTGCAACACCCCTGCCAGTTCCCGCGCTAACTCTTCTACCCACCTTCTTTCGTCCCTGATCATGTCTAGCGTGACGGGAGCATTAGACATCTGTAAACCTAGCTGTGCAAGTGAAGAACGTATAAATTTGGCTTCTTCGGGTTCTGTCGAGGTAACGAGCGCAGTCGTCGAAAATGGACTTGACAATTGGGTGCCCGGTGTCGAAGTCGTGGTTATTGTAGATGATGCAGTAAGTTTCTCGTTCAGTTCCCCCGCGAGGTGAACAAGCTCCTTTGCTTTCATCATCAAGCCTTCCAAGTCTTTCAGCGCATCATTTAGATCTGTTTGTGTAATATGGGCCGAAGCTTCTACGTTACGCATGATTCCATCTTGAGAACCAGTCATCAGTGTCAGCGCCGGCGGGACCAACAAAATAAAGTTGTATTCCATACCTATTCCAGAAGGACGCATGGCAACGGATGTCGGCCCATTGGGGCTTGTAATGGAAAGGCTAGAAGTCCCACTTCTCGCATTATAACCAATCCGTCTGCCCTAATCGTCGGAATATGTAATTAGTTATATTTTTCTTGAAACGATGGCATCATGCTTGCCTCCCAAGCCTTAGATTTAAGTGCACGCCTGAGTACGTTGTAAAATGGTTTGTCGCCGCCTTTGCGGAAGCTTAATTTGATGAGGAGATTCGCGGGATCGATGTTGTCATCTACAGGTGATACTGGTCGAGTTGAGGGTGCGGATTTTGCCCTCATACTCTTGACGTGTTCAAAATTGGGAAGCGGTGTTGTGCATAATTCGCAGACACGCAAAGACGGGTGATTAAGGAAGGTACATGCAGGACACGCAATTCCATCAGAATCATCATTTGTTGACGGAGGAGATGGTGGTCCTGGAGAACTCGAGGAAGATAAAGGGGTGTATGAAGACGCGGGAAGAGAGGAGAACAAGGATTGAATTTGGGATGATGCCTCCGACTCTGTTGACCCCCCAGATGCGTTGCGCGGAACGCCGCATAGCGCACATATTCGAGCTGCGGCTGGACTCAAACCTGGAGGATTGCGGTGGCTACAAACTTCGCATTCCAGCTCTCGAATGTTTCTGTTCGCAGCCCGGACGTTGTGGTCAAAGGTAAGGCAGTATCGGCGTCGAGGAAGAGTGAAATCTTCGATGAAGATGTGAACAAACCAGCGTAATAATTCGTCCGTACCACATGAAGTAGATCCATAGTAAAAGAATATGATGTAGGGTTCTGCGAATGAACGAAAAATAGGCGATGCGTAGAGACATGAACAGAACCTGTCTGATAGTCGGGTGCTTTCTGCAGACTGTTAATGGGTGACATGAACACAGAAACCAGTGCACCAAGTCAAAGACGGAAAGTACACGCACCCATCATATATACCTACGCCATCCTGGGATGCCAGAAGTTCTTCATCGTTATAGAGGAGAGCAGGGACTGGAATGGTACCGTCGATTGATGCTGTATACCGCCGAAGTGCCATGAGCAATATGATTTGAAGCAATTATGTATGAGAAAGCCAAGTAGCAGAACGACGACTGTTGGCGAATATGGAGATGAAGGCATATAATGAGAATACAATCACACGGCTCACCTTTGTCACTAAAGATAGAAGAAGTGGGTGCCCTTTAAGAATGAGCTCGATATCCTCTCAATGCGATACATTCGACCAGTTATTGAGCTTGGGTATGTGAGGTGTTCCAAATAATTGAAACGTCCACAATGCGCATAGAATTGAAGCAAATATCAATATCCAGCGCCGGGTGTCTATGTGTTGTCCAATGGCGGTGACAAAACATTGTTTATGTAAAATTATGTACGCGTATTTATACTACGTAGATCAGTTCAGTTGTGCCCGCTTGGCACTTCCTCGAGCTCTTCTTTCTATGATATTATGACTAGGGGAAACTAGCAACATGTGCGACTTCGTGTCGACTGACTCACATATGTACATAAGTCCTTGGGTCCGAAACTTATTCGAGGGCTGTCTGAAAGGCTGCCCACCCTTGACTAGTTGCAGCCTGCTGGCCCATCCAGAATCAGGTCCAGGAGAGGGTAAATCATTTCTGTCATCTTTCAATGGTGTCAGATCTGAGTATCGGGTCCTGTCACTCCTGTGTTACACGCTATCTTTTTTGCTCACTTTCGTAGGCGTTGTTGTCATTCTTAGCACCAGCTTTATCCTTACCCGACGTCGCACCAGTTACTGCTGCTAAACAGGTCGACTTCACACAGAGAGACAACTTTGCATCGATGTTCACGTCTCGCTTGTGGTTCAATTCCGTTCCCACTCTTTAGAGACCTCCACCACTACCATACCATCGAGAAGAACCGCATCAGCTAGAACCCTGCTGACCATGTATGATCGGATCTTTGGAACAATCTCCATGTCGAATTCCGCTGGAATCATGGTATGTTCCGGATTCTTCATAAAATTATGACTCATCAAGCATCCTAGTCTATCCTGTTTATGTGCTCTTTGTTCTGCTTTTCGCCATTCTCATTGACTGTCAATCAGTCTCTATTTTTTGATGAGCAATCTGCCGAATCCTATGTCATGAGATGACTTGTCCTGTACGTCCATGGGAAAGCCGCTGTCTTCTCACCGGGTTGGTGAGTACTAGCAACCCCCGGAAGTCGTCCCTAGTGCATCAACCAGCTCCATGTTTCTTTTGGTTACGCGACTTGTTTTTATAACTCTTCAAGACACTGCACTCTTTCTAGTAATGACAAAGAGTTGGACCCGCATTCATACCGGATAATTACTCTCAAGCCGGACCCTGCGAATGGCCAACTCCCTCTGACCGCTAACGGCATATTCACAAGCGGTTCATTGTTCTGTTACACATCAGTCGAGTGCGATAACCCTCTTTAGGACGTACCAAGAAAGGTGCTATCTGATACTGGCATAGTCTCTCGGCGCTACATGGGCCCGCCCCGGTCTTCCCCCCGATTATCCCTCAGAATAGCCCATTGCACCGCCTTCACGACTCTTCACGATCAGATGGTGATCCATAGGGCCTAACTTACACCCACGTGTTGCCCATGTTGAGTTCTCGTCTGCCAGTCTTCCGTCTCCAGTGGACATTGGAGTTTATCTCCCGTGACCCGGGCTTCGCATTACCCCGCATCATTTAAACTACCATGTGCTTCGATTGTCGAGCGCCAGTATCGACACGATCGCTTAATCAGCAACATCACCGTCTCATCCAACACTATCAACAATCTAGTAGATCAGCACTGGGTACTTTAAGGTACCGTTGTTTGATTGGTAATTTCCATAGCTTAGTGCTAAGCAAACCTGTGCGGACCGAAGCTAGATGTTGTATGTCTATGTCCATTTTTCCCATGTGGACGGGTTAATGATCTTACTTTCTTGAATCAGAACAATGTAGCGGTAATCCGCGGTCGAGCATTGGGACCTCCGCCGTCCAGGTGAACAAAGACATATTGACAAACCAGATCTACAGATGTTGATCTCACACTGGTAACCACTGTGTATGTTCGCTCCACCCCAGATGCTACCACAGAGCCACTGAACGGAGATATTATCAGACAGAGATGGGATAGCTGAGCCACTACGGCTGACTTACCAGAAGTAGTATAGCAATGTTGCTCTTACTTTTTCTTCTTTGGCTTTTTCTTCTTAACACCTCCAGTTGCAGGGCCCGCAGGTTGTACAATGAATGGAGACGATGAGCGCGTCTGGTCTGTATCTTTACTGATATCAGGCACGCCCGGAGTATGTACGATTGGTGTAGGGCGTTTATTTTGCATTTTCTGCATTAGTGATAGGTTCAAAGCTTCGAATCGATTGAGGAAGATTGAGGAGTAAGTTTTGAACTTTATGCACTGCAGAGATTTGTAAGGTGTAAGATGTAAACTCAGAAGTAAATAAGATAACGACACACTGTTGTGTCATCTGTAATCTTCAGGACGAGCTTGCCCTCTGATGATCTCCATTTCACACAGTATCGAGTCTGTGGGCATATTATTGGCGTTAGATGGAGAAAGATATCAGAAAGACAAACCTTGTTGGGAGATTTTATGTAGAGATTTTCAGCTGCTTCCTGATACTCTTGCCAGGAGGCGATGTATACCATGCTCGCATGAGTAAGCTGAACGTGCACACAACTCGATGAAGTCCGTTTGGTACAAGGTCACATAATGTCACGCTGTCACACGTCAAATGTTCGGAAGCGAAGTTGGCGCGTGCCGCATAACATTTATCGTGAACCCTTGAAGGGTTTCCTTATCCCCCTTCTTCCTTGACTCCATCCTCAACAAAAACTATAATGGCTACGGATCAGCGGAAACGTAAGTTAGGCAGCTTACAGTGTGCAATATGCATTCGCATACTAGCGGCTTAGGCGCCGCACCTGAGACTTTCTTGCTGATAGAATAAACTGTAGCACTCCCTTTCATTGCGAATTTCGCTGCCGGTGCGATTGCTGGTGTCTCAGAGATTTTGACGTTTTACCCTCTAGGTGAGTTGCACTCATCTAATAAGACGCCCGCTCACTTGTGATTTAGATGTCGTAAGTATACTTGCATATATGCGCTTGGGTCGATAACGGAGTACGACTCAGGTGAAAACTCGTATGCAACTTGAGACCGGAAAGGCTAAGCATGGAATGGCTGGCACTTTATCGGCTATAGTGCGGGAAGAAGGGTAAATGACATCACAATGTTCACGCGACCACGCTGCTAACACCCTCATAAGTTTCGGCCGACTTTACCGAGGTCAAGAATATTCGTACAGTCTGCTTTACAAGGCCCTGAAGCTTTATTTACAGGCTTGGTTCCCCCTCTTCTCCTTGAAGCGCCAAAGCGCGCGGTTAAGTTGTGAGTTGGGCTCTTCAGGTATTCCGATGTACTATCTCACCGCCTCGCAGCGCCGCCAACGACTTCTGGGGGAAGACCTACATGGGCTTTTCCGGAGAGTCCAAGATGACACAACAACTATCTATCTTGACAGGGTGCAGTGCTGGTGCAACGGAGAGCTTCGTTGTCGTTCCATTTGAGCTTGTCAAGATCAAGTGCGACAATAGCTACCACGTGCCCTCTTTCTATCTCTAACTCGTATCTATAGGCTGCAAGATAAAACTAGTACATTTGCTGGTCCCATTGATGTGGTCAAGCAGATCATCAAGAAAGAAGGTCCTCTTGGTCTCTATGCTGGCATGGAGGCAACTTTCTGGAGGTCAATGGATTTACAATCTGGCGTCCTTCATTATTGACCCAAGAGACTAGGCACTTATGGTGGAATGGTGGGTATTTTGGATGTATTCATCAAGTTCGTAGCATGTTGACACCAGCTGAGGCAAGTCTTCAGTAATCCGTCGCGATATTTTTCTCATCGGCTAGCTTAGACGCAGCAAGGGCAACTGTTCAATAATTTTGTTTCTGGCAGTGTAGGTGGATTCGTCGGAACCCTCATAAATACCCCGTAAGTTGCAATTCAGCAAAGTTAGTGAATTGAAACTGATATGCCTCTCAGCTTCGACGTATGCTTTCCTTTGTAGTCCCCTAGTTTGGACAATGACACCGCTACGTGTAATTTTAGGTCGTGAAATCTCGTATTCAAGGTACTGCTAAGGTTCCCGGAGTTGTGCCAAAGTATAATTGGACATATCCTGCGTACGTTTATTGTTGTGTTGTCCAGGGAGATACTAAACGACATAACAGACTAATGACCATTATGCGTGAGGAGGGTCCTACAGCTCTTTACAAGGGCTTCTTGCCAAAAGTCCTCCGTTTAGCGCCTGGAGGTGGCGTTTTACTCTTAGTCGTAGAGTTTACACTTGGAGTATTCCGGAACGGTGAGTCCTTACTTGTTCTCTTTCTCTACTATAATTGACTCTGTTTCAAGCCCTTGGTCCACCTTACATATAAAATTTGGAGTTGGTGCTTAAACGTGGGAAGGCTGAAACAGCGACGTAGCTAACAGATTATACCACACTGGACCACTTTCGTAAATTATCTTCACAAGTTGCGGCACCAATCGGAACAAATCTTCACGCAGAAACGAATGAACCATGATTCTGATTCCGAGGGAGTTGCCAACGAGCCATAGCCCATATGGTATAGCATTGTAGTTGCCATGATACATGTCTAAGTGCACAATGTTCACAACACTGCAGGGCCTCATCTGGATAGCATTAATGGTCACTGGCAAGCACAATACGTAACGCATACAAAATTGTTGCAACTTCCTCTGCGGCAGGTTGAAACTTGAAAGTCATCGGTTGCTCCCGGATACGGTCTCGGTTTGGGGTCCTTGTAGCGGAGCTAGAGATGGCATAGCCCAGGTGCAACCCTATACACGGCCATTAAAAATTTTCTTCAGGGAACAACGAGCGGTGCAAACAAATGTCTGGAAGGATAAGTTAGCAACAAAAAATGAATGACGATAACTCATCCTAGTTGCTAGAATCAACGGCACTTTCCATTAATTTCCTGCAGAGCCAACAGCGTGTTTCACCGAAGAATATATACCATCGTACTCAGCATAACTATCATTTTTCTTTTCGTTTATTGACATTTTAGGCTAACACAACGTCGACAGTACATATAGTTTAGTGCTAATTGTACATTATCGGAACTTGCTCTATAACTCTGGTCCATTGGCTTGCGAGTCCCGGGAGGAGTTGCGAATCGTTAAAAGCTGATCTGACGGCTTGATGGGGGCAGGGTGCTTGCGCGAGGGCACGAGGCGAGGTGCTGATACGATTGAATAATCATAATGTGCGAGTGTGTGCCGACAACAAGCACGAGAACTGAAGTGTTTAAATAAAATAATTTTGGACGCATGGTATTGTGGAAGTGTCGGTCTGTGTTAGTGCGCTTGAGACAATATCCGAGATTTGAATCGTTCTAACCACACATATAAGCATATGCATCACTGCACAAGTAGACTTATATTTGGTTCTGTTGTTTTCAAAAGCTCTTGCTAAATACAGCCAAGTAAAAGCTCCGCGGGGTTTCATTTTGGTATTACCATAGCGGATGCGCGGATGTCTCAGACTTGCTGCAACTGAATTGCATGACGCACTCATGTCTATCCGCATCTACAGCGGATCCGCTATGGTATAAAAAGGCTAACGCCACAGGGGTTACGCCACCGGATCAACCCGAGTAACCCCGCTACCAGTGAAAATGTCGACTTGGACCTGTCCACCTGCACATCCATTCATCCCCGCTAATCCGGGTGATCGACGTTCTCCTTGTCCAGCACTCAATACACTAGCAAACCATGGGTATTTGTAGGTTTTTATTCTGTTTCTGCCAGAAGTTCCAAACCTAAACTTCATTATTACCAGGCCCCGCAATGGACAGAACATTGGACTTTGGCATCTGATACATGCAGTCCAAGAAGTGTACAATCTGTCCTTCATATTGGCAGCATTACTCGCCTTGGCGGGAATTCTACTTTGCGGTCACGCCTTTCGTCTAGACCTTGATGCACTTGCGATACACAACAAAATTGAACACGACGCATCACTCGTTCATGCAAATGCATTGGGTCAGCAACGGGCACCTACTGAGGTCGACCCGAAACTTCTGAAGTCATTTTTAAGTTATGCGGATCCTAGAAGAGGGATGAGTCTGTATGACCTCGCGCAAGTGCGCATATCTCGCGAGGCACAGCTAGCCTGTCCACTCGACCTCATCCATTCCCAGATAGGGGCTGGCGAGGCAGCCCTGTGTTGGCTGCTTCTCAAGCAAGACAGTGATCGCATCCCATTTAGCGCACTTTTACAGTGGTACGGGGAAGAACGTCTGCCCGATAACTGGGCACGACCACGTCATGTCATAGGGTTGCTCGATGCGCGCACAAAGGCGGTGGAAGTGGCAAACATCATGAGCAGTCTCAAAAAACCTACTTGCCGTGGTATACCGTCATCTTCCAACTTCAATGTCTTTGTCTTGCGCTTAAGGACAATACTTAAGTGTGATTCATATTAATCTAGTACCTTCCACCTTCCATCGTGTATCTTGAGAGCGTATCAATAGACAAATTAATCAAGACCCTAGCAGCACCGCTTCTAACAAATTGGTGGTAGACTTTGTACGCCCCTATTGTAAGGTACGACTGCCTTCTTTCCTCGTCCGAGTCATCTCTGGTCATGAACTTGTAAGGCAAAACATCACTCGTCGCTTATATTTCTTGCTGCAGAGTCAGCTTTACTAGTTAACAGCTCTCCCTCCACACAGTCATTGAGGAACATTCATATATCACAGGGTGTGCTCACCTCTAAGCATTGTCATCCACTTAGATTTCTTTAACGTTCATCACTCCATTGGCCCCATCAATGGCAAAGTTTGACCTCCCTTATCAAGGTAGTGATCTAGCGTCCAAGCTGTTTTGGTCCAGGTTGTAAAGTCACGGTGGAGCCTTAGTTGATCGTCCATGTCTTTAAGTACTCGCGCAATTGTGGCACCGTAATTTTCTGCTCAACGAAAACTTCAATCTACTGGGTCTTCTTGTACTTCCCACCGTTCAGACATGTCCGTTAGGGCTCAAAGAAAGAGGATGATCTAAATATTGAAGGAACTGCTAGCCAAGAGGATAACCAATTATAATTATATCAACTCAGGATATACGTACTAAATAACGATGTAGTATAAGTATACTTGTTGCTGTAATTCACTTCTAACTGTCTTCATGCGAGAGGTCTGCTCTGAATTTGTGACTGTGCTTGGCGATACCAATTCAAATAATTTTTATTCAGATAGCAAGTGATGTGGTGGCCAGACAAGCTGAGGTATTGGGGGCAGGCGGCCACGGGAGATCGCTTCATAAGTGGCCACGGTAAGGCGCAAACGGTCGGGCTATGGTAGCACATGGCGACGAATCCTGTGTAGTGTGATGGCAGATGCAGGGAGCGGGGGTACCTGTAGTACCTGTGGTGTTGAAGCTTAAAAGTATCAGATCAGACACAAACCTTAATGCATAAATGCCTCTAAATATCTGAGAGCGAAGTATCAAGTCAGAGACACTGCCCGTCCTACTAATCCCTTTGACAGTGAAGTATCAAGCTCGAGATGAAGCTCTATTCTTGCATGGAAGATCGTCGTCAGATCGATCTCAACCTGAGTTCTTCGTTTATATCCCTCGTTGATGCTTCTCTCTCTCGGTCAATAGAAACGAACACCATGAATATTGTCATATTCAGTCAACACGCATTGTGAAGAAAGAAAAGCTCCAATACGATACTGACAGAGATGTAGCAGGTGACTTGGACTGGAGAAGAGTCAGGACAACACTCCACATCTTTTTGAATTAATTCGTATAGCCCTACGAAGAGCCGCCTGGCGTTTCGCATATCCGCTCCTGTTCGGGTGCGACTATGATTTGCTTGCTCCTCCCACCGCCTGGCGTGTCATACAAGAAAACCAGCTCCATGGCGCATCTCCTGTTTCAGGAGTTCAGCTTCGTCGACCCCAACAATTGGCGCGTATTCTTAATTTGCGTCATTCAATACACAAAGCTGCCGGGGATGTTAGGACAATTCTGTGCACTCAATGATGCAAATACTTACATTTGTGCGCGCTCGGGCCATGTAAACGCCTATTGACGTGTCATGAACGTGTGCACTATGTTTATTGAGGTGCTAAAGTTGAGTAGAGATGAGAATGGGTGACTCTGCAATATTTCTGCACTAGGTTGGCACGTGTCCTCGTCTGCACAGAATTGGACGTGTTAATGTTATGGTGCATGTGCGTGTGCGCTTGGGGCACAATGGAGCTTGGGTTGGTGGTTGTGTGAGGTAAAGGTTGAGGCCACTGCGTATAAGACGCATTCTCGAAGTTGGTCCATGTAGGCGTCACTGTTGGAGGTAAGTTTGACTGCTTTGAAAGAAGTTTACCATTTCTTCCAGCTACTTTCATATCGATAGACCAGATCTGATTTTGTTCCGTTTGTTTATTTGTGGAGCTGAAATTCGTTCAGCCTCGCAATGAACGGTACATGTTCGAAATACTGATTGAAGTTGTAAATTATGTGTAGAGGTAAGAATTGAGTGAGATATTCAGGTCGTGACGACTTGAAGAGGTGACAAGGGGGTGACGTGACGGATGGCTTTCACTGGTGTTCCGCTTATTCGTGTCAACGGTGCGAGTTCTGATTCAACTGTGTCCTTATCTTTTTTTGCATAGTTACAATGTGTAGCGATCTGTTCATGGGGTGACCGTGAAGTCGACTTCTGGTCCCGCGCACGTTCCGTCAATGGCTGGCATAACTCTCGACAGACCCCTGGATGAGTGTGACATTGAGCTTGGTCATATTGGCTCGGATTTGTAAATGCAAGTTTCGATGGCTTTCAATTTCTTCAGCCTTTGGAAACGGATCCCGCTCAGCTACTTGGTGGTCATAGTTGGAATTTTCAGCCTGGAGTACGTGTATTTACCCAGATCATTTTCCAGTGCCTGAATTATCAATTGTAGAGAATCTATTCTCTCCTTCGTCTGTTGTTACAAACGGAGAACAAGTCTTAGCTCCTCAAGCGGGTACTTCTATTCTTACCCGATTGGATTTATCTCCTTCGCATGTTCGTATTCACTACAGCATAATAGTCATGTTTACAAGGTCTTTGATGGCCATGAGAAATTACGAAGACCAGTTCTGAATGCGTCGGTGATCGTCCATGGACTTTCAGTAGATGAAAGTCCGTCCATAGAAGATCTTCGAGAGGCTATTTCTCATCATGTTGGCACGGGACTTTGTTGTTTATCTTTATCAGAAACATTCGAAGGGTGCGATCCATTACGTTGACAACTAATAGACTCACAGATTTTCAAAAATCAACACATGCATCACCAAGAGCTCGAGCGTCCTCCAATACGCAAATCTTATCATGCTGACATCACAGCGTATCTACGAGGTAAGCAACAAATCAAAAAAATCCCACCTCAGCTACCACTCACCATCAACATTGGCTCTCATAAAAGCCAGAAGGAAGAAACACCATTCAGGACACCACTCCTCGACTAACATAGGGAAAGATGATGAATGATAATAGCATGGTAGGGCTGCAGACCTCGGCAAAATCCTCGAGTGCTATGGTGAACTCGAGGACAAATTTGAACGTCCTGACATCAATTGCGAACGAAGGTATGGTCTTCTTCGTCGAAGTTTGTGTTTTCCACATGAGATTATTTCTTTATAATGAGTAAGGACAGAACGTTTGATCCCGCACAAGCAATTCGTGTCAACCCCCATGTGCGTGTTCCACCTGAGCTCTACATGTAATCGTTCCTTTTTTTCCTAACTTGGTTACCACTCCTGTTCTTCACCGTTACTTCTGTGTGTTCTTTTCACAGCGTTGCTAGTATCCAGAATGCCGCTGCTTACGCGTGTGAGCTGAGAAGAGGTTGGAAGATGATGGGTTTATGCTGGTCTCTATTGATCCAGAAGACAGTGTCAGAGATCTTCCCATTACCGTCTTCACTTTAACCGACTCAAACGTTCCTCCAGGCGACGGTATGTATTTGATGCTCTCAGTGCTGATCAAACTGCACGTTCTTCGTTCAGCATCGACTAGGAAGAGGGAAGACTTTCATGGTGAACCCACTCATGCTCATCGTTGGAAGCAGTGCAACAGCATATGAACAGGGTCGGATAGTTCATTGTATATTGGCATTGCTGGCTGATATAGTTACTCTATTACTCGTTCTATCATTCTTGCTTCTTGGAACTATACAGTGATTCGCCTTCGCCACTCAAGCCACCGTTATGTAATCATTCCGTATCATATTAGTAGCATCCATCTCGTCGCTTCCATCTCGTCACATAAATGATAGCTACCCCCAGCTGCTCGGTCGACATATGGAGTTGGATTTAAGGACTTTGACTTGACCGCCGCCAAAACCCATCCAACTTGATTTCTGGCCCGTCAGTCAAGTCAAACTTGTTGGATTGTCAGGGGTCGAGGTACGAGCTCGACACTTATCGGGAATCTTCGGGATCGATGGCGCAATATACCGGGCGTCGGCGGCATGGTTTTAGCGTTGGCTGGCATATATAAGTAGGAATTTTTCTTTGTCAGCGGGTTCACTGTAAAACCTGAGTTGGTATTACTTTGCAGAACGTGTCCGAGACTTGCGTGCAACTCAACAAAACTTTCGGAGAGAGCATCCACATGTGGTGACTGGGCTTGAGATGGTAAGTGCTCTTGCGAGTACTAATTGATTCATTCATTTATAAATGTTTAGTCGACGCAAAGCCTCCCGTTGATTCGCAACCGGAAAGAAGTGTGAGTATGTGTTGTACCATGATTCATTGATTGTGCAACACATACTCACACTTCTAGAGTATCATCACGTGTGCCGACAGATGCGAACTATTTGCGGGCAGTGGCAGATCGCTGAGGATATACCCTCGACGATCTACCACTGCCCCCAAAATCATCAACGATCCCAGACAAGCGGCTCCCACTCAAGCTGAACGACGACGACATGAGGCCCACGTTTTAGTGTCTCGTTGAGGGGATGTGTTGGATGTCAACATCGACATGGTATTTCTTTTTTGTCCTTGTCGTCTCGGTCTCTATACTATAGTTTATAATCTCGTTTGTACCTCAGCGACTCTTATCAACACGCTGAGGTATGTTTCATAGTTTGCACGCTGGCCCTTTCTCACTGTATTTTGTCTATAGATTCGTTCTTCAGGTACTGTCAACATTACCGGATCTTATCACGACCCTGAGATTCGTTCTTTAGCTCCTACTTTCTACATAGCTACAAGAGATCACTCCATCAGTGGTCACGCCAAGGCGCAAATGGTGGCACCGTGACGCACGGCGACCAGTCATGTGTATTCAACGGCAGGTGTAGAGAGAGGGGCGATAAATCAGCGTTTGTAATTGAAGCGAAGCAGAGTCAGTAAGAGGACTCTATGTCGTGATGGATTCAATCAAACCTTAGCTATGCGTAAAGTGAATAGTTAGACAACCACGGTGTTGACATGAGGAATATATTGTTGTCTTCGTCAGTCTACAACTTGGGTCGTAGAGAAGAAAAACATCGTGACTTTGTCCGTGGTCCTCCAAAATAGTACCTAGCGTTTACCCGTCCCCTAATCACGAAAACACATGTTTGTTCTGCAGCCGTAATGATGAGAAAGTCGGTAATCGCGTGGCACCATTTTACGAGTAGTGGACCAAGCAAAATTTCATGAATGAGATGATGCGCAAGGAGGTGTTTAGTTTCTGGGACATGTTGCTCATTCTAGCTTGTGACTGTTAGTGGACTTGTCGAACAGCAGCGTGTCTACCATGAGATACTCCCCAGCGGCGCAGATACCAGCTGACCAAACCAATAACAGAGAAGTTATGCAAAAGAAGCTAATTGATTGCCCAATCTCCAACCACGATCCTGCGTCATATGCATATGTCAATTCGGTACAATCTGACCACCAACTAGCCCCCTCACCAGTATCTGTGACGTTCAGGAAAAACGCCATTGTCATCCCTGATCCAGAGGTTAGAGATCAGTGCAGGTCAAAAGGAACAACACACCATCAGCGAGTGTCAGGGCAACCAGGAATAGCGAAAAGGGCGGTAGGTGGAGTTTTGCATTCAAAGTAGCAAAAACAGCTGACAAGATCACATATGGAGCAACAATTTTGAATATCTGTGGCAATCCCTTCAAGCTTCCGGTATGTGATGCAATGTTTGAAGAACCCACCAATAACGCTGCCATCAAGAATGGATTAAAAATTGGCACCAGACGGTAAACAGGTTCCAAGTAGAACGATCTACAATTGGTGAGCAGCGGAGCTGGATCAACTCGCCAACGAAACTCACGAAATCGAAGCAACGCTGGATACGGTCAATCATCAACACCGGCGCCACGAAGGTCAGTGCCATTGATCACTCACTTTCCGGTTCCAAAGAAAGCCACCTGAACGAAAAATAAGAAAAAGAGTGCTACTCTGATGTCGTCAGTGTGAAACTCGTATCCTTGATTCTGCAAAGCGGCACCAGGTCGTTTTGTCTGGACGATCGCTTCGACTTCTATCCATAAGAGTAAATTGCATGTGAAAGCGGCATAGAATAGACCTTCAACACTGATGGAAAGAATGACGAAACAGACACCGAAGCCCAGGAAAAGTGATGTGATTCTGGAGGTCGGGCTGCTGTGCTGTACTTTAGAGATGAATGGATATATCGACGATACAGCTGAGAAGCATAAAAATCAGATGAATAACTCATGTGTTGATTAGCAACTGTACCAAGTATGACCCATGCTGAAGTTTGATTAATGATAGGCAATCCCTGCTTCGCTTGTAAACTTTTCACCGAACTTGCAGTAATTGTTATGGCGAGCAAGATAAACGACCCCTTGGATACAAATGAGTTAACTACTCAGCGCCATTTACAACTACCTACCTGGATAATCTCAGATAATTTTGTGGCTTTCGGAGCACCGTTCGACGTCAAACGCGTACAACCTACGCCAACTGCGAGTATCATCGCCCCTCCACACATGCTAACATATAGGTGAGCATGAGCAATATGTACAGATTCATCCGTTTGCTCTCACATCATGTATAAATCCTCTCTCTTGTTAACACTGAGTAGGGGGAATATGCCAGTTACAAGACAACTACTCATCCAGGAAAGTAAGAGTCTCGGGTGCTGCAACCGAACATGACTTGGCCACGACATATATGGCCAAAAAATGCCCATGACAACAAAACCAATGCTCCAGAGCGACCGGTGAGTGTAGGCAGCCTGGATTATTCATAAGTTAAACGAACTTCATGAAATGAATAAGGGTCAACGCACGACCATGCACTGGAGCACAAGCACCACAATAACCAAGTGGAACAACACTCTACCCACGAAACGTCCACGCCTATCGTTTGACTTGAATTGCTGCACAACGATTGGAACTCCACGCAGCGCAAATTGCTGCCAGAAGTAACAGGGGAAAGTCACATAGACATAAAATGACCATGGAGCTTTCTCTGCAGCAAACAGTGCCCAAAATATTGCTAATATAGTTGCAGCAGCAAGTCTGACCACGGTACGCTGCCTGTCCGAAACCAAGGCTGCTGGCGGGGGGAAAATTGACAACGATGCATAAGCAGACCATCCCAGATATGCTATCATGACGATGATCCGTATAAGTACTCGATTATAGCTGCACTCTCTCAGCAGTTGTTTCTAGTGGCAGACAACCAGCTTACGTTTCAAGATATCGAAGACCCTGTAGAGTAACCTTGATGAGTTCAGCTGACTCCCGACGGGCTTCGTACCATCTTCCATCACTGATCAAACGTTCTATTTTGGATAACCAGGATACTCTTGAAGGCTTCCCATCTTGGCTGACTTCTTCCAAAGGTTCAAAAGCTTTGTACAGAATGGTTCGTACAGTCTTCGATTCTGCCAGGCAACTAGTTATGGGCAAGAAAGCTGGATAGCGCATTTAGTACGCACCATGTTTTACTTGGTAGTGTTCCAAAATACTTTCTGCATTTGCTAATGCAAGCCGGGCCAAGGCTGACTCTCCTTCTTGCGGTAGCAAGTAGCCAGGTCGCGTAGGGTCTACATCAGGGAGAATTCCCACTGAATTCATCGGGTAGTTAATACCAAGCAGCGCGGCCATCAGGGGTGCAAGATCCGCTTGTTCCACATCTCGTCGCAGAAAATCGTCAAGTTGCCAGGGCCGAGAGTACTCATCGTGCGAAGAAGGAATGATATCAGGAAGTGGGCCCCTGATGCCTCTCCCCCATGCAATCAATGGTGTACGCGTGTTGTCCGGGTCTGCAAACTCCTTCAACACCTCATTGTTAAAACTGATGTAGCGCAGACCTCACCGCCATCACCATGGTTGCCGATCTCAGACATGCCGTGGTCAGCTGTAAATATGAAGCTTGTCTCTGCATCGTGGTAGAAGTTGGAGAAAAGTTCTTCTGTTCGTTGGACGATGCGATCGACGACTTGGATATTGTTCATATATTCCTGCAACGGAGTAAATCAATAAAAGCGCAGTGATAAAGATGCTCACCTTGGAATGTGGCCTGTACGAGTGACCGGTAGTATCCAGACCAAGAAGGTGCAGGAAGAACACCACTTTGTCAGCTCGTAATTTTGAATCAAGCAAGTCATTTGATGATGCGTTCTGAAATAATGTCTGAAGTTGGTCCAAAACCCAGGTATCTAGAGCGGTGGCATCTATCCGGTTGATCTGATTTAATAACACGACTGTAGTAGTTCTGAACCTTCGTGCCTTTCGTAAAGTCTTCGTCCTCCTCATCGTAGCTCCAGGCGTCAACTTTTCCAGGCGTTGCACCTTGGGCAAACATTGGTAATATGTCTGGGGAGCCGAAGGAGAAAGTGTGACTAGACTGATTGAAGACAGAGTCAAAGTTAACCTGAAGAAGGAATGAAGAGTTGCTCGTGGTGTCCGTCGCTACAATAACAATACTGACCGGATTCGTTTTCCAACCCTATCTCATGAGTATCGTCAGCATATAATAATGATAAGAAACAAGAAATTGAGTCCTTACCTTGGTCACAGCGGAGACATCCTCATACATACCCCCTTATGTTTTCTTAACTCAGCCCAATATTACTGAGGTATCAGGCAGTAACGTACCAATGATTGCGACATGCCCGGGTCGACTTTCCGTCGGTACTCGAGTGTGGGACAATCCAAACGCCCTCGTGTTTGAATAATATCGCGCAAATAAGGCGCTACAATTTTTGGTGAGGAAGGAAGGAAAGAGAACGCATTCACACCAAATAGAAGGTCCGCGCGTAAACCATCTCCTGATATAAATTGTTGGTTGAGCAGTTGGTGCTACGGAACGTGAGGCTACACTTGCCCACAATGAGAACAACCCGTTTTGCTTCCCCAGGACCGGCTCTGCGAGGAAGCATGCCATGGACAACTGGGCTAGTGAAGTAGCAGTCAAAAACAGAAGCAATGAATACGACGTGGAAAATGAGTCCCAGTGTCAGCAGCTTGGGAACATTTCTATGGGATGACACTGTCATTTGTATGCTTGAACAGCCTAACAGGGAGCCACGGTCTGCAGGCTACGACCAAGCTACAACTTGGAGGATTCGGACTAGAAATAATTGGTAATACGCAGCGTGTGAATAACATGCCCTTTCCAGATGCGGCTCTGCCAAGACGTCCTCGTCAACCTGTTTAGAACCGAATGATATATGCTAGACATGGGCTACAAAACGTACACATCGTTTGGACTCCCACATTCCTTGTTATCATAGTTGCTTTATATCTGCTATTTACTGGTGTGTCAGAAGTCATCTTCTATGTTGCGCAGCACTTATACACTTTTCGAACAGATTCTGGAGAAGCATTCGATGTTGGTCGGTTTCTCGAGGAAACCAGTCCATTCGTCTGGGGTTCACTCGGAATCGGACTTTGCATAGGCTTGAGTGTTCTCGGAGCAGGATGGTGCGATCGCACAGCTCCATTTTTGTTCAGTAGCTGACGTTGTTTTGAAGGGGAATATTTTTGACCGGAGCATCGATACTGGGTGGAGGAGTAAGGACTCCAAGAATTAGTACCAAGAATCTGATCAGGTGCGCTTTTTCATATACATTGTGCACAGAAGTAGCTGAGCATTGCTTACTATCAGCATCATTTTCTGCGAGGTGGTTGCAATTTACGGAGTGGTACGTATTGGCTCCCTGGAGTTTCTGTATTATATTTACCCTACAGTGGTAGATCATGGGTATCGTGTACTCGTCCAAACTCCAAACGGTGCCAGAAGCACAGCTCTATACCAGAGACAACTACTTCACCGGTACGCCTTTTCTTTTCCCATCTTCATTGAATACCATTTATCAGGCTACAGGATATGCGCTATTCTTCGGTGGGCTCACTGTTGGATTCTGTAATCTTCTTGTGGCCTTTGCGTTGGTGTCGCCGGCAGCACTGCTGCACTCGCTGACGCAGCTGACCCTACACTGTTTGTGAAGGTGCTTGTGGTAGAAGTGTTCGGAAGCGTGCTGGGACTTTTCGGATTGATAAGTGAGCGCAAGCATTGTTTTATGATATAACTCACTGACCCTACCGAAGTTGGCCTTCTGATGATTGGAAACGCGAAGGAGTTCTTACCTGGAACGCCTGCAGTGTCTGCCATACGTATATAATTGAACGCTTGTCATGCGTACAAAGTATACGCTCAATCTCATCCATGTTAATTCTCCAAGGTATAGCTGGTCAATGCATTGTTACTGAGCACTTGTGTTCGTACACATAGCTGCCACGGGAAACGGTATCTTGAGCCAATACATCGCGTATTTTTTAAATTATTTCTGCACCACGCCCTCCAATATTGATGCGAAGTCCGATGGTTCCGAGTAACTACAATATCTAGAGCATACCTGCGAGTTAGCAAGATGACCTGTTTATATGTCATGAATCAACGGTCTGTCTCATTGTAAGTTTCTTGGCTGTCAACATTGAATGCGGAGCGATCACCATATTATTCCTCAGGTATATTTTAGGGGGTAGTTTTAAGTATGATGGCATGTCTTCGACTGCAGATGAGTTCGTGTTGGGACCATAACTAATCCTTACTGTTTAGCTTACTCTGATGACCACTAGTATGACTTCAATTATATTCCAGGCGCTAGGGAAATACAAACTTATTACAAACTTGTTGTTGCAAAACACCCACATGATCCTTCCCAAACACGTTGGAAATGGTGACTTTTAGAGTACTTACGGTACGGTCCCATGCTCGTGATCACATCTCGCTGAAACACAGACCAGTCACCCGAAGCTAGCTTTCGCAAATAGGCGTATCAATTTCTATATAAAGAGAGGGATTAACATATGGATAAACTGAAACCCGGTCTCCTTTCTTACTTGGCACCTCGAGATATCCTCCTTCATCATTGAGAAACAGAACGGACCAAAGTTCTCGACACTTCGCACTTCGGAAAACAATGAAGAGGTGACCACACCCTGACACGAAGACGTCTGTAGGCTGCGTGAATGGTGTACCACATCTATCGTCCCCGGAACGGCGTCAGATTTCTGGGTGCCGCATGTCAACCAGGAAGCGATAGTCAATTCGCGTAGGAGGACGACTTTCAAGAAAAACTTGATAAGGCTGCAAGATGGCACTATTTAAATCAAGTACAAATGGATGCATGCAGACTCACAGCCGGCGACCATCTGAAGAAGCTTTGCTTGCCCACTGATCGATCATATTCTGATCGAGATAGATGTGCTGCCTAGGCACCTTCTCGGCAATATTGGGACTGCCATGAAGGAGCCCGCCACCGATGGCTGCTGATTTACTACCGACAATCACCGGAAAGTTGTGCCGAAGAAGATCTCGGATTTCATCTACTCTCGTGAGCTGTGATTTTGACGTAGGGTTGTCTACGAAAGTAGAGTTTGCCATGTACTCTAGAGTGTCACCGGAACAAAGAAAACCTTGACGAGTTTCCTCGACGAGCTGATAAAATGGATGATCTGGGCGAAGCTGTCCTCCACTATTTTCAAGAAAGATGTAGAGAGATGTATCGGCACCGTAAGGAGGAGGGTTGCTACCGGATGGGATTGCACTCATGGTGGATGGTCAAGTTCTAGATTCAGGGGCCAGCAACCTCCAATTTATATTTAAGTTTAGGGGGTTAACTTCAGCACGACCTATCATGACCATCTCATACCCTCTATGTGTCCTTATCGAGAGTCGCGAACAAGGAAGACTATCTCATGATCATCCTTTCTATCGCCTTGTCGAGGAGACTGTTCAGAATGTCATACATTGCCCTGTTGTCTTGAATCACATGGCGAGGAGCACTCTCAAAACTCCCAACGAAGTTGCAGGAAAGAAAAGGGTTCAAGAAATCATCCAATATATGAAAAATACCTGCCCCACAGTTTCTGGCAGTGACTCCCCTGCGATCGATTCAACATTTGTTGAAGTGCGCGCATACTCGGGTTGTCGTGGTGGCAAAGATCCAAAGAACAGGAAAATTGCCCGAAAACACATCTATATCCAGAAGTGCTTGGTTGATGACTGGGTGAAAATATTTGCCGAGCTTATAGAATATGAGATGTATTTATTTGGAGGGAAATTTTTGTAAGTACCTGTACCTATAGCTCGCTGTTCGTTGCTGAACATACCACCTCTCTGTAGCCTTTCAACCGTTTTCATGAAGCTTTGCTTGATACGTGGACTCATTGCTGTTGTCAAACTTGCGTTTGCATCAGAGGACATTGATCTGAAGGATAATGTTCGTACTACTAGTAGTTCCCCATGCTTACTGGACTATTTCCTCTCGCAATGGGATGGCTGGCTCGAGTTTGACAAACCGAAATATGTCAATAGCAAGGGATTTCATTATCACCGCCGACTGCTCTCGATAGTGATTTCAGACAGAATATCCGAGTTTGCTCTTGGTCACGTCCGCATAACACATGGTATGCGTTGAAGTTCCATTTCGAAAATTAGTACTGACCTCATTACCCCTTTGGATTACCTTAGGTGGAACGTGCAGTCTTGACCGATTGGCTGCTGGAGATTGGACAGCACTTCCACCAGTGTGTCCTATGCCCTACAATGGGTCTCAGCCGCACTGCCTACGAATGTGGAATTCCCCACCAGATCCTAACCCTACCGAAATAGAGATGACGCCGTGGAAAACAAGTCAAAGACTGATGGAACGTGCTGAATGGATTTTCAGGGCGAAACAAGTAGAACTTGAAGAGTAGTGTTTGGAGCTTTCATTGTATGTCCAAATTGTATCCATCTTTCTACGTTTCATTATATTTCTTTATCTATTTTGGGAACTCGCCCCATGATTGTCTAACATATAAGTAGTTAACTGTGTTCGACAAAGGGGCATGCATTTTTGTGAGATCTTGACATAAGGAGCTGAGGTCTGTGACACCACACTTGATCGTGAGCTCTGGCTATGGTAATAAATGCAACAGTTTAATGGTTTATCTTGCTAGAGACATAGTTGCGCGAAAAGTCAGCAAAAATGATATTGACAGATTGCAAGGTAGGGTTGAAGACTCAGAAGATATCCTCTACAAATAGCGGCCATTGGTTGCCAAAGGATCAGCATCTCCTTGAAGAATCTGATGTTACTATTTAAGTTGTCGTTGACAAAGAGAAATATACGACAAACACGAGACAAGGCTCACCTGCGAGAAGAGTTGAAATAATTCCATAATCCCAGCTTCCATACAAGAATGATCAAAATGCCTGTAATCATCTTTGTTGCCAAGTCCCGTCATTCTTAATGCGTAGTGATGAGTGCATGGCCCGGCTTCAGGCCGTGAGCCGGGTCAAGCCTGGCCTGTGAAAAGCCGAAGCTGCCGGCTCAGGCCGCGGGTTAGCCATGTCCAGCTGTTCTGTCCAGACTGTCCTTCCCATCACCTACTTCTATTACAGTATCGGCGCCAGCGCCAGTCCCCGATTCGCTCATATCAGCCACAAGTATCTGACCAAATGGTACGTCGTTCTGTTGATTATGCAAACGAATACCCACTCATTCAACTGAACAGTAAACAAGGTGCCTATGGAAAGCCAGACCACCTTGCTCTACTCCCAAGGCTTCCACTTATCAAAACATTCCTAGTAAGGTAAGTGCTTCCATTGGCCTCCGAAGTTCCGAACACCCTGTGCGACCATTCTAATGTGTCATGTAGGTTGATTCCCGCTACCGTAAAGGAGTGGGTTATATCGTGTTTTATCACTGAGACCTCATTCAAATCGGACGTCTTCTTGCATCTGTTGCTTTTGACATTCAATCGTATTCTTCTCTCGCCTTTTTTGATTGCTCGTTCGCTCGGCTATTTGGGCCCAAGTTCGCGTTTCGCTGACATCCCCATGGCCTCGGTGATTCATTGCCGTGCTCTCACTACCGATGTCAAGTTTGAGGTCGTGTGTAGTCTCGATGTTATGTTTGGGAGGAACTGGATCGCTGCGTGACCACCGTTTTGTGGTAAGATGAGACTCCCGTCTCCAATCCATGTATGGCCTTCAAGGCGGTGACAGTGTCTCATTGTCCTCGTTCTTAGTATCTGCTGATTGCCTTCTGTGTTTCTAGAAACTCCATATATACCTAGTAGTAATGTCAATTACATTGAACCTGCTGCTAATGATGGTGAATAAGAATTATCTCAGTCTTCGTCCCCATTGATAGTTTCTTTAGAAATTCCCCATGACTAGTCTGGCCTGGTGATTGCTACAGCAGAATCAAAATCTGCTTCTCTTGGACTGTCCGGGATCGAAACCTGCCGATGACGAGGTTTTTCTATCGAGACACACCTTGATATTCACTCATCGATAGTTCCTTTGGATTGAAGTCCTTGCCCACTGTTTACAGCTTGTGAGTGTGTCGATCTTCCCTCGAGTTCGATCCATGCTGATCGAAGCTGTTGCCCACTGTTCGAAGCCGTTATCCGCTGTTCGCAGCTCCTCACTCGCTGCTCTCACTCTCCCACTGACTGCTCTCACTCTCCCACTCGCTGCTCTCACTTGTTGGTAAGCTCGACGCCTACCTCAGCCATCAAGCTTTGTTGTGGTACACCCTTCATATTTACTTTCTGAGGATAACGGCGAACCTCTGACAGTCAGACAGGCACCTTTTTATCGCCCTACAACCCGATTCACATTCTTGCTACCGCCACTTCCCATCACTATATGATACCTCTACAAGTTGGGCCGCGGCTTAGGCCGAGCTATGCCAAAGCCACGGCTTTTAGGCCAAGCCGGACCGGGACATCACTAGGTCACTATGCGCTGGGGTCGACCTCGTGCTCGTTAGCCAAGGTTCCTCAAATACCAGCGCTGGCAAGTCCGACACTGGCTCCATAGGTACTGCGTTGCATCCATTTGAGGTCTGGGAGAAATTTATCGAGTATTGTCCGGTCCTCATGTCGTAATTCTCTCAAAAAGGTTGGAAGGAGGAACTGGTATACGATATCCATGATTCAGTCGCCGGGGAGCTGGAGCATTTTTAAAATGGCACTAGCTCTAATAGTGTACGATTGATGCACGATAATGCTCAGTAGGTGACGTTGCGAACGCCGGAAATACTTAGCACGGGCGTCTCAAGAGTATTCGTTGAGATAGAAAATCATGATAATATGGGTCCCAAGTTGAGACTCGGATACCTTGTTGTGACGTGTTGGACTGGTGTTGTGCCCACATTTATGTTTTGCACCACTTTAGGGGTCTAATACTCAACACGACCTGATAATCATGACTATCTTATACCCGCTATGTATCTTCATGGAGAGTCGCGAACAAGGAAAATTACCTGTCGGTCATCCCTTCTGTCACATTGTGAAGGAGACTGTCCAAAATGTTATACTATTCCACCCTATCTTGCATCACATGGCGAGAAACACTCTTGAAAACCTCAACGAAGCTGTGGAGAAGCAAAGGGTTCAGGAGATCATTCAATATCTGGCGAACACCTATCCTACAGTTTCTGGTAGTGACTCTCCCGCGATAGATTCAACATTTGTTGATGTCCGTGCATACACGGGCTGTAGTAAGGATCCAAAGGGCAGGAAGATTGCTCGAAAACATATTTATATCCAGAAACGTCTAGTTGACGAATGGATGAAAGCGTCTGCAGATTCGGATGCGCAAAATTTTCTGTAAGTGCTTTCATCTCTAGCCTAATTGTTGTTCATTACTGAATACACTACCTTCTCGGTAGCCTTCTGACCGTCTTCATGAAACTTTGCTTAATACGTGGACTCGTCGCTGCGGTCAAACTTTCATTTGCTTCAGAAGACATGAATGTGAGGGATGAAGCTCACGGTTTGCCATGTTCGCTGGAAAATTTCCTCTCGCAATGGAATGGTTGACTCGGATTCGAGTATGGTACCTCTGCTCAACGCAAGAAATTACCATACCGCAAACTGCGTTCTATAGTGTTTTCAGATAGTGTCCACTTTTGCTTGTGCAGGAGTAGTATACAGTGGCTACTGTAGGTATCTATCGATTTCACCAAAAGCTACTGATATGATTACTCCTTTGGGCCAGCGTCGAGAAATCAAAATCTTGAACGATTAGCTGCGGGAGATTGGACAGTATTGGACTGCAAAAGAGGGCCAGAGGATCAAGCTTACAATGTGTTCCAACCGCACTGTCTACGAAGTGGGATTCCCCGATAGATCTCAAACCTAGATAGAGACGAAACAGATCATTGGTGGTACAAGCTGAGATTAGTATGTCTCAGAGGGCAAAATGTACTCTGTAAGGCTATAATATTTCTGTGTGGATTGAATGTTGCACTTTCTATAGAGTAGCTACTGAAGACCGAAAAACCCCTCAAAACAAATAGCGAGTGTGATGAATGCGGTTAGCAACACCAAGTTGACGAAGGTGACCTGGTAAGGTGAATTACTGTACAGTACTATTTTAATGAGATCACCGAATACCAACTTGAATATGCCAATTTGTGCTGAAGAGACCAGGTAGTACGGATGCTAGGGTCGGATTCCGCGGTAGATCTGAGATATTAGGGAGCCGGTATCTGGGAATGGTATGTTATTCACACGACTTTGCTTGCGTTGGAAAGTATGTACAATTCAATGAATGAATCTCATCACCCACCCCCATCCCGTGTAGAGATGGAATAATCAGTTGCTGTATGCAAATTCCGGTCCATTGCAGGCTCTGATAAGAGATGTTGTAGCTAATTACAGGAGCCTACTCAAAATGACTCGTGTCGCCCGCCGCCTCGCCCGCCGCCTCGTTTCCCAAGGACTCATTTACATATCTTAAACTCTCAGGACAGGGACACCTATATAAACCCTAAAATCAATCATTTATTATATTTTATCTCCAGACAGTTGCTGCTCCCTTAGTAGACCGTAGTTCACTCACCGGTACGTCTATCTTGCATCCACTTTCTGATCAGTCGGTCTTACGTGATGAACAACACCTACAGCACGAAACTTCACAGACCAGATGGCTTTAGCAATCTCAAACGATTCCACTGTGCACAAATCCTCCCCCCTTTCCTCCTGAACTTTGGATTACAATATTAGCCTCGCCACCGATGCTCCTGGTCTGCTAAGTTATGATGGCCCAACCCTATCTGATCTTTCCGCGTCCCCTCGTCAAAGAGCACGAGCATAAACTATTGAAGGAGTCTCTTATCACAAAGAGGAATATCATTCTTGTCTGCAGAACATGGCACGCTCTCGCCACCAAGTCCTCTATAAGAGTGTTCTGGTCACTCGCCCGGCCACCCTATCTTCTTTGCTTCTCGCTCTCGACAATGAATCTTCTGGACCAGGTCGCTCCGTTCACGTAGGGTGGTGGACGAGACGACTTGATGTCTTGATACAGGATGACCATTGTGAAGCATCTGATTACGCCCTCCTAGCCAATATCATTCGACGGTTCCCAAACTTGGCGATCGTCAATTTGTCCATGCCCATGCTTCCCAATAATAATTCCTGGCTTCGGAAGTTACCAGAATCAGTAGTCATGAGCACTAGCTGAATCTTGCGGTCCGTCATTGCGCGTATTTGATTGTTCCGATTCCGTTTTACGTCCCTGCAGGTATGTATTGGCTCAGCCCTGTCACACATACGACACTTGCTGATACTTTCTAGAGAGGATCTGATGAAGTTGATGGCTGCATCACCAAATCTGAACGTGCTCCGCTGCCCAATTTGCTCGCCGAGTGCAAGGGATAAGTCTCCTTCTGCCAGACTCGACGTGCCAGTCATGACCAAGCTGCAGTCGGTGTCACTCATGTCGGTCTTTTTGCGGGATTACCTGCCAGACGATAGAGACGCCAACCACTTCCCGGCTCTACGAAAACTTACCTACGACTGCATCCCTCTCCATTCCTTGATCATACTTGGAAACATTTTGTGAGGCTGAACTGCGCCAATGTTACTACTGTGCACCTCGACTATTCCCTTCAAGCCGACTGCCTTCAAAAGAGCTGGATCTGCTCAGCGAATGTTGTTTGTTTTGAACGACCTCGTCGTTTACAATCCGTTCATGGGCAGAGATCAGCCCCAATTCTCATTCTCCCTCCCTCCGTTTCGTATCTGGGACTATATTCCAAGTTACACAAGGCACTCGCGTTCCATTTCAAACAATTATTTGCCGCTCTTCGCACTATATCAGGTTCGAAGCTCAAGACTGTTCGATTGTTGCACGCGGACACCGTGGAAGATTTACGGGAGAACCATCATGCTCTGTTGAAGAGTGAACTCGCTGATAACACTTGTATTGCAATTCCGGATCGAAGACAACGAGGGTCAATCTCTAATGGCTTGATACATGGGCTATGAGTACAGCATAACGCATGTGATTCGGACATTAGCGTATTCTTAGGTGAGAATATCTTTATTCACGCCATATATTGGTTCACTCATGCTCCTGATCCTTAGTCTATTTACTCGTCATGTATTCGTGATCTGTATCTAATACGTGTACACTACAAACATTGCGTTGTTCCCGGTATCCGCCGGGAACGCCCGCCAACAATAGACATTGTTTAAGCGCCGGTCACGTCAGTATTGGTTACCAAGTACCGCACATCTACCATGCATAAGGACGGAACGTTTGGTCTCGCAGTCGTCATCGATCGAGCTAATTCTCACTATAGTTACCCATATAGTCGCTCACCACACGGATTTAAATGGCTGATGTGTCGGATGATGGCGGATCTGTTGCTGTCCAGATCGATGATTCTGAGGAAACTTTCCAGATGAGCTGAACGCAGTCGCCAGAGAGAACGCGCTGAGGGTTGAACGTAACCGTAAGCGTATCGTATCTGACGACGAGCCACTGATTGAGGCGCCCTCTCGAGCTACTTCTCCTGCTCCTTCTTCCAAAGAAACTCTATCTTCCGTTGATCCATCTCTATCTTTGACCATGCACCCGGCCTTGCAAAACTCTGATATCATATACACAATTTGCTTATATACACCACAGATCACTTCCTGCTCTTGCATCTACATGCCGCATCTTTGAGCGCCCGGCGCTTGATGTCCTTTGGAGGAATCTGCAGTCTGTGGAGCCTCTTGTCAAATGTTTACCAAGTGACTTGTTTGGCACTGAGCTAGGCAGTACGGTAGGTGTCCCGAATTTATATGATCACCCGCTTCTGGCTGAGTTCACATGTGCAGGTATTAGTGAAACCTCTCGATACCAGGATATGGGGTATTCTTTGCAAATACACATCCCGCGTGTATTCTATCACACAATCAGGTCGCTCGGCGGTTATTGAGCCCCTCGGTTCGCTAATGCTGTCTTGTCCTTTGGCACCTGCATCCTTGTTTCCGAACCTTCGCAGATTAAAATGGCATACTGATGGAACACACTGCGCTGCAGAGTTTTGCGCGTAGCCTTTGTACCCACCTGTTGTCCTTGGGCATACAAATTTCTTCAGCTTCCTCCATATTTCTTTCAGTTCTTTCGTCTCTTGGGGCCTTGTGTCCTCAACTCCAGACACTGTATATGCGGTTTCCGTCTGCAACCCATGACTTGTTTCGTAAAACTCACCCTTCGTTGCACAATCCATCTCCCAGCTCCACCGTCTTCAGGTGTTATTTGTATGGGACCTAGGAGACCAAGGCAACCAACACCTTATGCAGCTGCAGGCTTTGCAGACACTGTGGTTGGACTTAAAAACATCATCAGCTTGGGAAAGACAGTCGCTCTCGCGATCCCGCGGCTTTCACGATTTGGATTCTTTGGTCCTTTTCATTGATAACCTCGAACACGCCTCGAACTTTTTGAGTTCGCTTCAGGTTATCGACAGCGAGAACATTGGTATCCGCTTGACCGGTGGCCCCTTTGCACGTTCATCCACGGCGCTATCCCAATTCTTCACTATCCTCGGGGAGACATGCAACCACAACAATCTTACATCCTTCCATCTCCTTCCATCGACAAAAGTCAGTACAAACCCGGACATCTTCAAGCCATTGAGTACATGCCACAATTTAACTCAGTTGCTTGTTGAGCACAGCTGGAACATTTCTATGGCTGATGAGGAGCTCTGCCAGCTGGTGAGAGGCTGGCCTAAGCTCCGAGTGCTCAGCATCAGCCGATTTGTTGCCATCAACGAAACCACGATACCTACATTCCACGGGCTAATCAGTTTACTTCGGCTCTGCCCTGCTCTTACTTCGCTCACTCTTGTCATCGAATACCACCGAACTGGACGGTATAGATCTCAAAACCCCCGGTGGCGGGATTTTCAACAACCATCTTGAGAAACTTGTTCTCACCAATTCCCCATGACATCCCGCTAAAAGTAGCTTTTTCTCAGTGGCCTCTTCCCCAACTGCTCAAAGTTGATCTTGATTGTTGGGATTTAGCCCCAAAGAATCTATTACCCCAGAAGGAGTCAGCGGTCCAACTTGAACAATGGCAGGCGGTCAACCTGTTTATTCTCGGCTTCGGCGTCGTAAGGGAGAGAATACGATGATGTTGTCATCTGATTCTAGGCTACGCTACGAGTATCACATTGTACACTTTCAGCTATCTCTACATATGCCTGGATTTACGCAGCACCTGCAATACATATCATGCATGCACTTAGATTTCGCTTTAATACAAAGTACTCGCGAAGCCAGTTGCCAAAATGCTGCTCGCACGGGTTCTGTGATCTCTCTCTCTTAAGTATAATGCAAATGACTGTAAGTGTCATAATAACACTCAGTACATATGCAACTTGCTAAAATACAGTCGTGCAGATGGAGTCCGAACTTCTATGAAGTCTCCAAGCGCTCGTATGTGACACAGCAACAGAAATAACGCCGCACCAGGTCACCCGAACTGCCGTACATATTCGTGGATGGGGGTGTGATATGATAAGAATGCAAATTATGATATATGTTGGGTATCACTGCGTGGATATGACCAATGTTCTAGATGAAGGGGCGTAACAATATGCGTGCAGATTCGTGGCAGGGACATTCATGAAGGCTAGATCTTGAGCTCCGGAACCCGCGCACGTCAAGCCGCCCAGTGCCATTCGTTCTGCCATTCCTCATCGTTAGCCGCTTTGGAAGCTTTCTTGAATTTCCCGCCAGGAATGACTATCTTTCCTGCGCTCATATACGCAGTGCGTGACTTTGGAAGCCCGAGAGCCTTACGCTGGCGTCGAGTAAGGGCTTCTGGGTTTCAGGAGGCGGCGTGTCACATGCGGGAGGGGTACTAGGAAGCGGAGATGAAGCGGCAGATGATGAACGGCTGGATTCTGCGGAGGAGCCGGGGGTGGAGAGTTCGGGTGTCGAGCCATCCATATCATCATCTACCCTGACTTGACTCAAGGGTGTGCGAGAGGACGATTGTCGTGAGTTTTGCGTTCGCGTGCGCGTTCGCTTGGAGATCGCGTCAGATGTCGACGATCCAGACGACTCGTCGAAGGAACGCTTAGGTGATCGATGAGCTCTAATGCTCGTTGTGAAGGACTGATGGGGAGCGGTCGACTGACCGGGGACGGGAAGTTGCGAGTCCACCTCAATGTTCAAGGAATCGGTGGAAGAAAGGGGTGAGGGTGAGCGGGACATGGGAAGCGGGACATGAGAAGGTGTTGGTGGTGTGTTTTCACGATTTGATCTAATACTGTCGATGGCACTATTCTTGGGAAAATTCTTGAGATCAGATTTGGCTTTGCTCCGGGAGACTAGTTTCTTCTTGGCAGGCGAAGCGGCAGGCGGTACCGCATCAGCGGGTAGCTCGCAAACCTCTGGAAGACCGGTGTGTGGCCCTCTCAAGTTCCGTATCGAAGAAAAATGTTCCCAGTCATGATATCTACAACGGCAGGTCAGCGCGCAGACGATGGGTATGCTAGGAGAAATGACTGACGCCACATATATCGTCCCCTCTGACTCCTGAGAATCTTTCATCTCGTCACGCTGCTGCTGCCTCTTTTTCCTCCGCGCATCTCGCTCATTATCTTGAGAGGATGACTGGTCATCGTTCTCGGTACCCGCCTTCCACTCAATGACATATACCAATCCAGGCTGGATAACCTTGACATTCCTTCGCGCAAAGTGCGCAAATGCAGAAAGTTCAAGGTGTCCGCCATAAGTGCCTATAGCGCGTCACAACGCTGCACAGGAAGGAAGAAATCAGGAGGGCAAGCCCTGGCACACCTTGTTCTCGCATGCACCACAAATGGGCGCTTAGACCACGCTCATCTTCACAAAAAGGCTGATAGCGCTGAGCATGACTCTCGATCCAGTCACATATGTCTTTGCGCAGCTGGAGGTGCTGCGACGGCGAGCCGTAGAATTGATCACAAAGAGCCCGAAATAGGCAATTGCCGTCGCCCACTGTTTGTGCAGCGTAGAGACCCTGCGAGCGAAGTTGCTCCGTAAGAAGCTGAGTGTTCTGTTCTGGATCTGTTATGGGCTGTGTAGAATATAAGAATTAAATGATGAGACAAAACGTGAGTAGGGTGCATGGATGACATGCGTGACACTCACTCTCCCCTTGGATCTTGTTGTGCGGGACCTCACTGGGGTTAGCAACGTCAATATATATCATCAATTGTTGTTATCAAGATCGACGTACATGGTAATGGTGCTTTAGCACGTCTCTGAGTTTTCTTTGATGGGCCCATTCTACTTGTAAAAATTCAACGAGTTCTGTATGTGAGATCGTGTTGGTTG
>JABCPU010000672.1:0-31441 GCA_016800925.1 Suillus spraguei | reverse complement strand
GATATTATGTTCCGCTGGTTATCAGCATGATTAGAGAACCAAAAACCAGAATCTCAGGGGGCGTGAGTGTACTAAAATGACCTCAGATCTTCACAAAGGGACAACGATAGTGTACGGCGAACCTGTGACTGGGAAGTTGAGGCGTGGCTCAAGTGGCTCGATACATTTGGTAGGAGTACAGTGATCTCGACGTTTCTCAAGTGGCTCGATACGGGGTGTCGAGGACTCAAAGCTGAACCATTTCAAGGTCGTCAACTTAGGTTAATGTTAAATCGATCGATCAGGTGGAGTGCTGTCGAAGAACTTGAAATGGGTGCAGTTTATAAATAACTGAATCTAATTATAAGATCTGGCTGAGTTCAGTGTAGCTTTTCTCTCCCGCACAATTGTGTCCGACTCCATATTGGATGCGATCTGCCTATAATTTCAACGACATCAACCAAAATTTTCGTCTGTGCTGTTATCGTCTGCATATATATATATGCGTATCGCTCGAGTGATAAACTGCATTTTTGTGGAGGTATACATAATTCATTTCAAGGTACATTGGCTGTCAGAGCTTACGCTGACTCCCTGGTGACCTCCTTGTTATCACCGCTGAACTCTCATGCATGATGGATCTGTCGTCTAGTTTTCCTCTATGATATCAGTCTACTCTACGACATCGCAGTTAAGCTATTACAGTTTTCCCGACTTGCTTTTTCGTATGTCACGTCCCTGGGCCGTTCCTTCTGCACAACGACCCAGCTACTGCTCTTATTCTCTTCACCATGCCGCTTAGATTCATTCGTACGAAAAAGTTAGGGATCGATATTGACCCTTTGCAAGCAGCGATTTCCACAACGGCTTTCGCCAGGGATCTCATGGCAACCATGCAGTTTCCTCCAGCCACTGCTGCTGTCTCGGTTTTGCTCCTCATCTTGCAAACTATACAGGTGAGCGGATGCTTGAAATATACATCTGCGTGTGTTTCGACTTGTGCTTGCTTTTACGTAGGAAATTCAAGTTAACAGGTCCAGCTGTGATCGCTTGGCGCGTCGTGCTGCACAAATTCTAATTGATATCGAGGAACAAATGCGTGGACGATACCATGAAGCTCCGGAGGCACTTCTCAGGAATTTGGACAAGTTTGAAAGGTTCGCTTGGTTGTTACCTGCAAAATTATTCTTGACCAACCATTTATTCTCAACTCTTGACAGCACCCTGACTTCTATCCACCAGTTCATGAGAAAGTTGGCCGATTCAAAATGGAGTGATAGGTTCCTCCGTAAGTCGTCAATTGACGACGCTCTGGTTGAATACATGCGCATGCTTGACGAAGCAGCGCAGGCTTTTCAGGTGTGTGTGGTGTTGAATTCAGCTCCCAATCACTGAAGAGCCTTCGCAACGAAGCTCGCCACTCTCATCAATATACACCTGGCTGTGAGCTCACTGAGAGGAAATGCCGCTTCGAATGCAACTACTGCAAGAGTCGTCGATACCTCATCTCCACCTGCCTATCTTGAGGTTCTGAATGAACCAGACTCGGACGCCGTAGAGATACGAAGCCCAGGGGTCGTCGATGCAGCGGGACGTATAGTTGCTGAATCTGATCCTCCGGTGGCTGCAGGAGAGGAATCCTTGTTACCACCCGAAAAAAGACTTACAGACCATTATCTCCCAGAGGAACTGTCATCCCTAAGCCTAGAGGATGATCATGGGGTCAGCAATGAGCTTTATTTTCTTTCTGCTTGCTCATGCATTGTATACCAACCTAGTTTCGACGATACCACCAATCAGAGGTTATCTTACGTGGCCGGTCTCGATTGCAGGACGGATGGTGGGCTGGTGCAACGGAAGTCCAGGTACAAGGGCAACGGGCCTTGATCAAAAAATATGATGGCAAGGATCACGGATACTCCGTAACGTGGCCATGTTCGTGTCTACAAAGTGTTGCTCAAATTTTTTTTAGAAATGGCTGCGAGACGTCAAGGTATTGCAGAATCTTTAGTATGTCACACGTGAAGCACCTTGATTTCGCCTAGTCTCACTTTCTAGTCACCCCAATTTACCTCAGATGCTTGGGTTTTCGGATGAACAAGCTCCAACTCCTTTTATCCTGCTTGCGAATGGTATTCATCCTGTCGGGCGTTCGCGACGTATATCTAACACGAGCAGTTCAGACGCAGAGCCCTCAAGCTCTGGTTCGTGAGGTGTTACGCTCGTCAAGTCTAGGGACTTCAATGGAGCTTTTGTTGCGTTTCGTAAGGTCTTTCTTTTAGTTAGGCGATCAACGTTTGATGCAGTGAGATACAGTATCGCGACCTCGTCGTGAGTGATTCATCACAGACATTACATTGTTTTTTTGTTGATTACTGTCTAGGACACAGCGATGTACGTCCAGAGACAACTCAACCTAGATGAGAACAAGGTTCAAGATTTCATTGAGGTATGTCACCTAATCTGCCTTGCAACTCATTCACAGTCGTATAGGCTTCCTCTTTGCGAGTCGATTCTCTCAAGACTCTTGTGGTTGGTCTGCCTCCTCTTCGGGACGGCAAGTGGCATACTGCACGAAGCTACGGGTTAGCGCAGACATTGCTGGATGTGTGTTTACGAGTAAGCATCATCTTCGTGTGCTTTGAGCTTCATACTAAAGAGCGTCCAAGATGTTGCCAAACAACGGGCGAGTCACTTACTCATACACTAAAGGAGAAGAATTTGGTATGAATTCAAGCTGATGGTGAATCGCTCGCTCACACCATTGCAGCGACGAAAGAGATGCAAAAGAACATCAACCACCTCGTCACTTTGGCACGAGCCCTGCTTCCCAGCGGAAGGCAGTCCCCTGTATTCCCAACACAGTTAGAAGCATTGATCGAAGAAACGAAATATGAGACTTCGCTGACTCTGCGACAAATACGGGACCTCACTTGGAGTGCTGAGGGTGCTCACGATCATACATGGTATGAGAGGACTGTGCCAGCTGATAAGTTTTCTGTCGGCGACATTGGATACATCCCGGTTGGGGGAGACTTTGAATCCTTTGTTCTTCTCGGCAACATCATCAAAGACGGAAAGGCTGTCCTTGACCTATCTCAGCGGTCGCACGGCGAGCATTGGTGCTGGGAGCATTTCCCGAGACGCAGAGAAGCTCTCCAAGCTTACGGGTTGCCTGAAGCTGTCGCAGGGTGAGAATTTTTACGAAATGATGGAAATTATGATGATGACATCGTGACAAGATGGCCCGTTGCAGTACCCCCATACACTCAGATTGATGTTGTGGTGGTGCATGAGGCCTTTCTTTCTTGTGTCAAGGATGCATGGCAATATCTATTAAAGAACAGCAAGGGCCACGCGGCCGATGGTGGCATTAGGCCAGAGGATTTGATCCTTGGTGAGCATTTCCTTGAACCTACACGACCTGTGATGTCGTTGCTCAGCCATTATGACAGTGACCCATGTTGGAACATATCAAGATTTTTTTGTCAAGGATTTTCGACCAAAACCCTTTATGCCACAAACACACGCCCCGAATCCCCGGTTTGCTGCGAATCAGTTCCATCACCAACATCTGCATGGCTTTCACCAGCCATCAGGGTTCGGATTACAGAATCACGTTCCATTCAATCAACCCGCCCTTCCTGCAATAGTTTATTTGTTGACCTCGTTGGATGCTAATCATGATCCGCATTGGTCACCTTCTCCAGTGTGCCTGCCGAAAGGCGTGCCGCGTCAACCTCTGGCACGACATTTCACGACAAAGATTGGTTGGTGGGTAAGTTTTTTTGGATTAATGGAGTTGGACTGACTTTGGGCGGTACAGGAAAACTGGGTTTCTGAACTATGTTCAGCTTCACGCGGAGGACTTTGATGGAGCTTGATGCTTGGAACTTGAAGTCCTTCTATCCTGCCTTAACTATGGACACTATTTCATGGCTGAACGTCTACTCTGACGCAATTTTCTTGTGATTTTGTTCACAAAATGCATGTCAGGACGCTAAGTACGTAGACGCGAAGTACTCAAGTCATCCATAACCGATCAGATATCATTATGTCATCCGCACATAACATACCCCTATCTCAATCTTGAACAACAATCTTCTACACCATACCCATCACAATGGCGGAACCCCCAGTACAGCTACGACAAATTGTCTTCATCTGGAGTTACCTTCTCATTCACATCAATTGCATCAACTCGAAATTATATCCTTCCTGGACTACAGTCGTTAGTATGGCAGCAACTTGGCTCTTCGCTATTGTCCTAGTACGAATTCCAACTACCCGCAGAATTTGCTTGGAAGATGCACGCGACATTACCCCATTGTGCTGGATATTCTGTCTATTGTGGGTGGCCGGCATATAGCATTATGACAATGAGACCGCGAAGGCGTGGTTAGGTGAGTCTGCAGCACTGACTTCACATCTCACATCCCTTGCGGCCTCTACCGCGGCTGCTTGTCCCTGTTCGACGTCCATTTTTAATGATGTAAGAATGCCGCGCTGTCCTGGCAAGGAAACACCGCAACAAACTTCCCGACGATGCACCTCAATATTTAAGTATAGTCTCACCGCTGGGCGTATACTAGCGTCGTTCTCATCCGAGAGATCGGGAAGCAAATTACTTCTTTCCAACAACAGCTGTGCTGCTTCTAAATCGTCTTTATACCCTATCTCAGGCACCAATCGCCTCACTTCGATTCAGAGTCCTTCTGCATTACTTGCATTAATACGACCAATTGCCCACTTGGTAGAGGATCCACCTAGCTGCAACGTAAATTTGTCATCCGGGTTTTGTGGCAGCGAGAAGTCATACATATCCGAGGATCAGTTCGTCCTTCGCTTTCCAAGGAGGTCGGGATATAGGTGGAACAAGCGGGGGAAGGAATCTAGTCTGTGTACCATGATCTCAAGATGCGAGAGGGTTGAAACTAGATAACAACTCGAGGTTAAGCGCGAGCGATAAGCCACAGGCCCAACTGCGCACGCTGAGCGGTAATAGAGTGCGCGGCAATGGGATCTGAAGGTGGAAAAGGGGCACGGAGTGTATGGCTGAATTCAGAGGCACGATGGGATGTTACATGCAGGTCTACTGCACAGTATATCTACATGTAACATCCCACGAACTACCGAGATTCCGAGCATGACATAGCAGTGGCATCACACCACCACTGTTTCTTGATCGAAGCTAGCATTGGGGCCTTGGATGACTTCTATCTCATCTACAGCTTGAATACAATACATTTTTTGATCCTGTTGACATCAAGAATTTGGGATCCACGAAGAGTTCAAACGAAGTCAAGTCACTGCGGACGTTCAAAACAATCATGAATATCATAGCCGTGATGCTCGTGACGATCTTGACTATCCTCAGTCAGTGCTCAAGCCCTACTTCAAGTTCATTTGATCTGAGACCGTACAACCTAATATATGTCCAGGGTGTTACGGGTTCAGTTCAAGGAGCTTCCGGAATGGTGGGGTATGTGAAATCAGATACTGACACTGCCACGATTTACCTACCATGCGGCAGCCCCTGTTGTGCCATCTGTAAGCTTTTCCCTCTGATGTCAAAATAGCGGCGAGGGACGAGTGTGATGCTTACATATCTAAGAATGACTCTCATCCCTCGCAGTAGATGCCCGGCATCCAATAGGTGGACTCTGGCCCATGTGGCGCTGGTAGTGAGGGTTCAGGAGATAAAGAAGTCTCATCTCACTTTCTCGTTATCTGGGAAGTCATCACGTCGATTGCAACACAGACAGACGAGATGAGCATTATTGACAAGGTGGTAAGAGGATGAGATGTAGATAGTATGTGAACAAAGCTTAGTACTATATATGAACGAGCATCTGGAAGCCAAATAAATAGTAAGCAAATAAGGCGATCAGCGGCTAGCAATGAGCCAGGTATTTCATTTGATATTCATAACTAACCAAGTCAAGTTTCATGAAGGTCCTCATCCTTTGGACTCACAACTTGATGAGAAACTAAGGCCCAGCGAAACCCGACAACATTAGATCATACCCTATCTCCTCCGGAATTTCAGTGCACCACCAATTGCCTCACTTCGTTCCATTGTCCTTCCGCATCACTTGCAAGATGACCAATTGCCTACTTGTTAGGGAAACCACCTAGCTGTAACAAAATTTTATCATCCGAGCTTCATGGTAGTGAGAAGTCACATGTGAGGATCAGTTCGTCATTCACTTTCATGTTGAGTCATAGTTGTTGAAGACTTCTTCACCAAGAGGCGTTGTCGCCCAGAAATATTGACGGATAAATCGAAATAGAAACATCGATGGAAATGAATGGAAAGATACGTCGACGCTCTTAGATATTTATCCCTGATCTTCAGCGTGTCCGCGGAGAAATACCACGTGTATCTTTCAGCCCAAACCGGTTTAACAACATGGATAAAGGTTCGACATTTGATCCACTTAGCATTCCAGATCATGGGTAGCACCGTAGATGTTAGTTCCTCAGAAAGTCTCGACTTCAAACTCTGGCGTGAATTGAAGGGGCATCAGCAGTGCGTCCGCAGGTACCGGTGGAAGGCTTTTCAGGTAAGAAAGACGTCGTAACATTAAGGTATAATACGCACGCAGAGAGACGAAATTAGTTCGACGCGCCTTGAATTTGGGAAGATCCTGTTTCCAGTGTAAGTACCTTTCCGACCACAACTGCAGGTCAACGATAATCAACTCGCCAAATAGCGCTGTGAGAATATGCAGAGAACACTCCATTTCAGTAAAAATAGACAGAATACGATCGTAGTTTCAGTGCCATCCTGCGCGAGTATGAATTTGCCCAATGATGAAAGTAAACGATACCCTAGGACGAGCAGGTGAAAAGACCCGCCATATGAAGTGAGCACCGTCTGAGCTCGCCGGAAAGACTGTCTGTTGAGGGTGCTGCCGGCATTTAGGAGCAGAGAGGCGGAGACGGTCATATAATATAAGCGAATACCATTATGACATCCTTCTGGAATTTACCCCTATTTCTTACAATGGTGGAACCACGACAACTACGACTAATTGTCTTAATCTTTATTTAGCTTCTCGCTCACATCAATTACATCAACTCGCAATTATACCCTTCCTGCACTAGAGTGGTAATTGCTGTCAGCATGACAACAACTTGGCTCTTCGCTGTTGTCCTAGTACGAATTCCAACCACCCGCAGAATTTGCTTAGCATATCCTCACAACCTTACCGGATTGTGCTGGACATTCTGTCTACTGTGGGTAGCCGGCGTATGGTATCATGACAGTGAGACCGCGAAGGCGTGGTCAGGTAAGTTTGAAGCACTGACTTCAGGAACGCCAGCTAATATCATGCACACCATAGATTTTCCAAAAAAAAGTTGCCGTGTACTATGGTGTTACATTTATGCTGGCACTGTATTTTATGCTCATGTTGAGTTTCTGGGGAGATTTGAGGTGGAGGGATCCGATTACGCTGGTTTGGCGTCTGGTCTTGGGCACGGTGGAACCAGGGCTCTACATCATACCGTATGAGGTAGACAGCCGTACACGTAAGGTAGGGGTACAAACTGTACGGTAGACGGTGAACCCGTATACCGTACATTACATTGGCAACGGACAAAGCAAATGGTACGGTACAGAGGATTATACAGACGTATGCCATAGTGTACGCTATGTATGGAATGTAAATTGACTATGAACAAGCTCCAAACGAGCTAATTTAATAAACCTTGCCAAGTATCAACGTTCTGATAGTCTCAGGTTTGAGACTTGCGCGCCGCAGGGAGACTGTGTTACGACCACCGGATTCTCAATGGCTCATGAGGTCGTAGCTTCACCTACAAAAATGTGGGTGTCGAGTGCTGGATAAATGATGATGGGAGGTTGGTGCACCTCTACGAGGCTAACTTGTCAACCAAAAATCCAGTAGAAGAAGACATCAAGGCAGAAGTTGATCAGCTTGACCTGCATGTTGCCTGTAGAGGAATATTCCAGCTTTCCTGCCGATCACGGGTAGCGCCTGGTTCCTCGGAAAGCCTCAACTTCAGACTCTGGCATGAATTGAAGGGGTGTCAGCAGTGTGTCCACAGGTGGAAGATTTTTCAGGTAAGGAAGATGTTGGTAATTGGGCTGTAACATTGATGTACAATAATAAAATACGCACGCAGAGAGACAAATTAGTTCAACGCGCCTTGAAGATCTAGATTCCAGTGTTAGCGCCTTTCCGACCACAATTGCAGATCAACGAGAATTAACCCGTCAAATGGCGCTGTGAGAGCATGCAAAGAACACTCCACTTCCGAGGATTGCCAGTGAAAATGGACAGAACACGATCGCACGACTCGTAGTGCCACCCCGCGTGATGGCAGAATCCAAATTTGCCCAATAATGAAAGTAAATGACACCCTAGGACCAAGAGACGAGCAGGTGAGAAATCTGCCATAGGAAGTGAGCCGTCGTTTGAGTTTGCCGGCAAGACTCTATTGACATGGTTTGGTGCGGTTGACTATTTTAGCCAAACTCAATGCATGTGATTATTAGACGCGGGATACTCATTGCTGATTGGACACTGCGCCTTATTTGGCTTATAATTTGGCTTCAGATGTTCATTCCTATATATACAGACACGTATCTACACCCCATCTTCTTACCGCCTTCCACATTATCATCTCGTCTATCGGTGTTGTCGTGGATGTGACGGCTTTCCGGATGATGAGAAAAGAAGATGTGAGACTTTCCTCGTTGTCCCTTACTAGGATTAGTGTGTTCCCTGCTGGTGGTTACCAGTATGGCTCTTACTGGTGTTGTATGGGATGGGCATCCACCGTGAGTAGATGCTGGCATCTACTTAGTCATCGCACTCGCCTTCGCCGTCATGCTGGCATCAGACAGATCAATGCAGACGCACCTACTATGGCCCCTGCCGTAGCATCAGGTATTCTTCCGGGAAAGCTTACAGATGCCACAACAGGGGCCATGCCATACTAGTAGGTGGCAACATAGTTAGGTAAGTCGTGGCAGCGACAGGAACGATTAGGAACTAATTCGACACACTGCATCAGAAGCTCTTTGCATTATACGGTAGGAGGATGTACATGATAGCGCAAGTGGAATCAATGCGACTTGTCGCCATTATGAACATTCTCACTCAGTATTCAACTTCGTTTGAAGTCTTCGTAGATCCCAATGATTCTTGACGTCGACAGGATCAGCAAGGGGATTTAAACTGTAGATGATGATATACTAGAAGTCATCGACCCCAACCCTAGCTTCGACTATCCCTCCGCCACAGCATAATCAGGAAACAGTCGCAGCACCGTGCCACTGCTATGTCGTGCCTCGGAATCGAGTCGGTATAGCTCATAGCAGACCTGCATGTTGCATCCGTTGAAACTTGAAAGGGGATTCAGGAAGCAGGAAGAATGTGGTCAAGGAATTCTTCAGCCATATACTTCGTGCTTCCTCGATCCCCTTTCCCGCCTTTAGATTCCATTGCCGCACACTCTATTACCACTCAGCATGCACAGTTGGGCCTGTGGCTTAGCGCTTGCGCTTAACCTCAAGTTGTTATCTGGTTTCAATCCTCTCGCATAGGTCAGTCAGAGGAGATTATGGTACACGGACTAGATTCCTTCCCCCGCTTGTTATATATCCCGACCTCTCGTCCTTGATGATATTCACGCCGATCAAGACCTCAAAAACAGTGGCGCACTGAGTCTGACTGTACATAGTACCGCACCAATACCACATTCTTATCGTAGCTGTTACTGGCTCGTCCTTCAATCACCTCGTCTCGCTGTCCAGCTCATCACCTTTGAGCAAGCATACGTGCTAGAACGCTAGCTGGACAATCCCATGCAGGAACATCGTTTCATGACGATTTGAGACCATCCAAATTTCGCGATTCACTATGCGAGCTTGCTCTCTCTCTTTGCTTGTTGTACCTGTGCCAAGCGGTGACTGCGTAAAGTCATGGGTGTGCCCTGTGCTGTCTTCTTTGTTGCAGCTGCAGGCACGGAAGGAGCTACAGCAGCCTGAGATAAGGCTATTCGCGTGTCATCCGATGCAAATCCGGGAATACGGATATTGTGGTTGCGTTCTGAGATAGAACGATGAATACGAGAACGAGGAAGAGTGAAGCCACCAGACTTACCAAGGTGAAGCTGGAGGTCTTTGACTTCGAGCGTGTCGCCACCGCGATGTTTTGCTAGTCGACAGCCAAAGTTCGTCACCGAGTCAATGAACTCGTCGGCGATTTGAAGAAGTAGCTGTAGACGATGCGTTGAGGGACAGGTTAGGGCATTTGAGTGCAGCGGCTTACATCCTCCACCTCAGGTTCTATCCGAACATTGGGGTCAACGCTCGAGACGAGGTCTTGTATCGACCGTCTCATGCTCTGATCACCCAGGGTATTCTTTCTCCGTGAATGGTTTTCTTCCAAGCTGAGTATGCCAGCATCGTCTGTGGAACGTGCGATCTGAGCAGGGGTACCTGGTAATATGGATCAAAATCAGTACTCGGACGGGACCGCCATTTTCCCGGATAATCGCCGGGAACTCACCAGACACTCTGCCACTAGTCATCCCACCTGTAAGAGTTGGTCTTCCTTGCTGCGCAATTGCCCACTGGACGGGCCCAGGATTGGTGGTGTTGAGAGTTTGGCTAATGGGATACCCGTCACCAGGTGTAGATGTAAGAACAGGTGCCGGTGACCCGCTTTTGAAAGCGGTAGCAGTCGTCGTCGCAGCAGCCACTGACTACCACAAACGGGATGAGACAAAGGATGTTCCTACTCATTGAGTCATACCTTTGTACCGCTATTCACCACGGTTGAAGTAGTAGTAGCAGCCACGCTTCCCAAAGCAGCACTACTAGCAGTCGCGGACTTGTGTTGTTCAGCATATTCTTTCAGCTACAGGTAGGACGCCCAGGTGAGATAAATAAATCTCACTTGGTTTAAAAGCCGACGGACCTGCTGGATCTGCACGGCAGTGAGCTTGCCCTGCCGCATGAGTTCGCCGAGCTGGCCCATGTTCTGCTCGAGAAGCTGGGCTATGCGCGAGCTCGATGCTGCTTCGCCATTTTGGCTTTTGAAGGCACTGGTCAAGGCGGTAATTATGTTCATGGGGTTTCCAGGAGCTGCTGTTGTTGCTGCTTCGTTCGTCGCCATTTATGATGCTCGTTCAACTCTTGGAGGCGTGACACAAGCGTGAGAAAGCTTTACTTGTTCCATATGATATTCGTTACTTATCTACAGAATGGTCCATAAACGATATTTGCTATATATCGAGAGAGCTGCGTACAGTCGTCCATGTCGATGCGAAGGTCAAGTAGAACGTGTGAGACCTTCCGAGCCGTTGAATATTGTTGGCGGCGAGCGTCAGGCGAATTCACTCGTGCCAAAGTTGCATCTTATCTTTTGCCGAGCGGCCTCCGCTGCCACTACACAACCATCGTCTATCATCGAGACATAGCACTGCTCCATCAGGAAGCAAAGTATTCAATATATTCAACTCTAACTCCCAGCTGCCCGCCTCATCGCTATTTTGAGGAGTCGTCCCTTCGAAGTTGCCGGCCACTGCCAGAGCTCGATGCTGACCAGATAAGTGTTGCTGTACTCCAACACCAGTGAAAATGAGAATTCTATGCGCACCACTCTGATCGTGATTGCTCCAAACCTACCTCGAGGCGCGCTGGCAACCAATCAAATTATTCAAGCTCCGACCCTACAAGTTCATCGTCAGTGGCCGTCATGAACAAGAGCATTGACGTTGTGAGACCTAGGAGGTCCAACAGAGCGTAGCATCTACAGCAATCACAGTACCGCTCCTTCATAGAACGCTAATCATTAATTATGTTTGACTGTCCCATCGACATGTCCGACAACGAACAACGTCAACCCCACACACCCGCCTTGCCCGCTGATGCTTTGACTTTCCACTCACCGTTGACCTTCAAAATGTCGTCAGCGCCTTCTAGAAAATTTTTACCGAGCCCAAAGACAGTTGCTGTAACGTGTGTCTATCAGATTATCTTCGTTATATCCTCTACTGATTTCTCGCCTTCTTAGATCTTACGATGTCCGTTTAGGTGAGCATTCCAATGTGAGCACTCGCGTGACGGTAATTTTACGGCATCGGTTATGGCGGTGGTCAGGTCAGTTCTCTCAATAGTACTAGTATAGTCCATATTACTTACTTTTTCTCAGTCAAAACTTGGCGTAGACAAAGGTCCTATCCATCTCGTCCAGGCAGGGCTCATTGAAGAACTCGGATGGCGCGTCGTTTTTGATGGGCACCACCAATTTGAGGATATTTCTTTCCTACCCGATGGCATCCAAGTTAATGCAACAACTGATCCCGCTGTCGATACGTTAAGTGCATCCATCGCGAGGTCGAGAAGTCCTTTGCTCGTTGCACAGGTCTGCGAGAGTGTTGCATCCGCCGTGCAGGCTCATACAGAGATGGGGCACCTCCCCGTCACCCTTGGCGGAGACCATTCCTTAGCCATGGCCACTATCTCAGGCACCATGAGGTGAGCATTTCCAGTTAGACGAGTTGCTTCCACTGTGGTGATATCATATCCGCAGAGCGTATGACCAAGCTTGTGTCATTTGGATAGACGTCCATGCAGATATCAACACGATTTACTCTACCGACAGTGGAAACATCCACGCCTCTTTCCTTTCTCCTTAAAACCAACCCCCTGCTCCATTCACAGACTCAGTCTTTGCAAAGTTCGACTGGGTCTCTCACCTCCCTGCTGAGCGTCTCATCTACATCGGTTTGCGGGACGTGGACAAGGATGAGAAGGAGATCTTGAAGAAACAAGTCCTTTAGCATGCATGAGGTTGATTGGTACGTTTGGGTTTGGTGGAGACAAGGCCGCTCAGCTGAATGTACTTCACCTAGCTATGGCATTGGCAAGGTGGTCGAAATGGCGCTCGACCATGTTTACCCGCAAAGAGACGTCCTATTCATCTGCGCTTTGATATTTACGTGCTCGACCCGAGCGTTGCGCCTAGCACGGGCACACCAGTGAGTATTACAGTATCTTGGCACGTACTTTTTCAAGTGGGATGAAGTCAGCCGTGCGAGCTGAGCGCTTTGAGTGACTGAGTGCGTTCTGGAAAAAAAGACCTTCGTTGGTTGACGATGCCAGAATGTCCACAAAAATGCCCATAATTCCCTATGCGTCCCGACCCTGAAGGGGGCTTAGACACGCCACATATGCGATAAACATATGTTGGCTTGTGCAGACGCTTTGTAAGGCACATGCCTTGTGTGGTTGGGACGTCTTGGAAGCATGGCGCTTTGATCTGTGGCAGGAATGTCCAAGCCTACGGCGGGCAAATATTCTATTCCCAAACAAATTAATTCAAAGTTAAACTAAATGCCAAGTCAGTGAGCAAAACTAACCGAAATCACGCAGGTGCGCGGCAAGCTCACTTTCCGTGAAGGACACTACATCTATGAGGCGGTTCATAAGACTGGGTTAATCGCCGCGCTTGATTTGATGGTACGTGTCTTACCTACATCTTGACTCGCATTGATGTGATCTATCGCATGCAGGAGGTTAAACCCCGCGCTTGCAGACGCTGAGAGTGTGCACCAGACAGTCCCAGTGGGGAGCTCATTGGTCCGCTCTGCTTTGGGTAAGTCGTCCATTTAGTTGCACGTTGTTTGCGCGGTGGTCCACTGTCTTTGAATGGGTATACACGACAAAACGTGCACTTTGGGGTACCCACAGGGACTACCTACAACGTGGGTCATCAATGATGTTCACTATCTGTTTTGTCCACAGGCGAAACCCTTCTCTGAGTTGCAAGTGTCGTAAACTACTGTGGATGTGACGTGAATGTGATCTAGTGAGAGTGAGTGGTTATCTGCTTGTTAAGCACACATGATGATCAACTTGTAAACTTTAGGTAACAAGTGACTGAGTGAAGGGAATCGGGTACACGCGCCTGTCACGTGCCACACTGTTAGATGTGATATCCCTTAATTGAATCGTCGATCATGCAGCCCCTGTCTGATGTGTTCGTGTTGATAGATTTTTATGAATCAAATTATCGAGTATCCAATGTCCAATGTCAATGGCTACCTTCAGCATCTGGAGAAAATGACAAGTCCCTACGCACGAAGAAAAATTCATGAGCAGTCGCAGCCAAAGACGAAAATAAATCTGAAATTGCAATGCAGCGCGTCGCGTCACGTCCAACGTTGTTTACGAAAATAAGTATAAGTAATTCTCTTGAAATATTCGGAGTTTCCGAGGTTGACAATACGACTAATTGAGTCTTCCACAGTTGCATGGGGAAATCTCCGGGTGGGCTGCGTGTTGTGCCATTGTCCGTTGAAGAAATATACGATCTGTGGGCCCTCCCCTTTGTGAACTTGCTTTGCGAGGATAAAATATATCATGGTCCACACCTGGCCACAGTCGCTTTACATTGCTTGCCACTTGAAGCAATAGTTCAACAATTTAAATACCGAGCACTTGTGTCTCTTCGCCTTCCTCATCACTCTCATCCACTGCTCACTTTTCATATCTAACTTGTGTACTGTAAGATACTCACCTACTTTACATTTCCTTCTGTTACTTACCTGGTCTAACCACACGCTAGGACCTATCGCCACTCAAATATTCTATCATTAACATGTCTAACGATGGAGCATTCAGCGGCCTGCCCATCCCAAACAATTCGTACACAGGAAATCCACCTATCGTTCCAAATGACACGGTCGTTGCGACAGCCCAGTGGGCACAGCCCCAGCTTCAAGGTACAGGAGGCCAGCCACCTCTCCCATTGCAGCAACCACCTCAACAATTCAATTACCGACCGCCTCAGCCCCACCCCCAGTTCCAGCCTCAGCCTCGGACTGAACCCCAGCCCCAGCATTATCCACAGGCGCAACCTTTAAATGTAGCCGGTATTCCAGGTCAGAATATCGCTCCTCCTGCTATTAACGCCTTTAATGCCGTTGCAGATGAATATAGACCTCCAGGAATGCCGGTTCAGACATGGAATGTCAATTTTCATGCCCAAGCTCCACCCCTCGACATCCCTCAGCTGTGGCAGCTTACGGTCAACATTTGCCCGCACCAAACTATTACGGTGGCTACCCCGGACCTCAGACTTACGGGCCACCTCATTACGGCCAAATGCACGCCCTCGCTGCTCCTCAGATGCACCCCACCGGTGCTCCCCAGTTGCACGTCAACGCCGCTCCTCAGGCATATGCTCCTGCAATGCATAACCAGGAAGTGCCGCAGGCGCCTCCTGCACACTTTCCTCCTGTGCCTTTTGCTGGGCCACAATATTACCAGCAACAGTACCAACAAGCAGCACCTATGGTGCCATCCGCAGGCCCAGCGGAGGGGAGTTTTACACGCAGTTTGAAGAGGAAGGCGGTAGGTGATGCTGAAACGCCACAGCAAAAGCAAAAGCGTCATCGTCCTCAAGGCGATCCAGATTTTGTGAGTCAATTTTATTTCTCTAGTTCTCGCCATCCCGCTGACGGCTGTTTTATCAGGAGCTGGTTCAACCTGGGGCAGATGGGAAACCGAGGTGGAAATGTCTCAAGTTGGCATGCGCGCATGTCAACCCGATGCTAGAAGTCAGCATTCATAAGCATGTAACGGCGACGAGGTCGCACCAGCAAGGCTCTGCTGTACCGCAGGCCGAGTACGTTTGTCCATCATGCAACCATTCGTAAGTACTCCTCTCATTTCAAATGCGATGAGATGCTGATTTTTATAGTTTAAACGCAAAGATGCGTTAGACAGACATAGGCCAAGTGGCCAATGTGTGAAAAATCGACAAAAGTTACAATTAGAAGGCACACAAGCAAACGTTCAAGTGGCTGGAACTAGCATGATCGCTGCTGTGCCATCTTTTCAGGCTCTGCAGCGAGCTCTGAGACTCAACAACTTCCGCTCTTGCCTGTGGCTACACTGACTGATGTTCATGCCGCTGGGAGTAGCACGTCTCAGGCTGTGGCCCCTGTTGCAATGCATCAGCAGCACCAATTTACCTTCAGAGTCCACGGACCTGAACCGAGCTCGGTGATCCAACATTCCGGTGTGCAGGCCACACAAACTGGAGGAACGTGGATGATTCCACGCACTTCGTATGCGCAACAGGAAGTTCTATCTTTCCCTGTGCAACCCAACGTTCTAAATGAAGAAACGTCGATCCAGCAGCCGGCTGCCGCGCGTCCTTCATCTGCCACCGAGGCAGATTTTTCGACCACGGACCAGACTTCTGCTCCCTTCCGATCTGCAACACCATATTCCAGCAACGGTTTACCGTTTGTCGCGAGCGACTTTTCATTGTCAATCTTTCAGCGGGCCGCTAAGACTCCCTCCCCCTCCGAGGATGTCAATATTTATCTGGAGATCTATTTTCCGCCCCCGCATCACCTGTACGGCCATCATCTATCAATTCCTCGCCTGCTACAGACTTTCTATCTGCAGCGCCTAATGAGACCGCTGCGGGACCGACTCCCTCCCTCTCTGAGGATGTAAATTCTCTCTTTGAAGATGCTAAGGATTCAATGTCTTGGGATCTATTTTCCGCCCCACCCTCCCCAACTGCATCCGAAAAGGAAACATATTCCTTCTACCTATTTTCGAACCCACCGTCTCCTGGCTGAGACAGTGATGGATGCCCTTGGCCCCAACGCCAGCGCAGTCGCGCCTTCCCTCATCTCCTTTGATATCAATATCTTTCTTGCTGATTAGTTCTTGAATGCCGATACGACTTTACGATCTTGTTCAGTTTCATTATAATTATCATCTTGATTGCCAATATCTATACCATCATATCTCACAGTAACAGTGTGCATCATTTATCCGTCATTTATTTGGAACAGTTACATGTACATATACGTATTTCCCTATGTGACAATATCATTTTCTTGGTCAACCATCCGAACATGAGGTTTCAAAACTACTGCTCAACCGAAAGCAAGGGGACGTTCACATCATCTTCTGCTAGACTTCATTGTACGATTATGCATGCGTTCGCAACAGGCATTCCCAAATCAGTTACCGTAAGCTGGGCTCAGTTTTTTCAATTATAATTTAAAGACTAGACAAACGTCAGTCCTCAGTTGTGAATAACGGACTTAACATTAGTATGTACCTAGACAAACGTCGGTCTATCGCACTTGAGTCAGTGTCTAGGTATCATATAACGAAACAGGGAACATACCCTCAGTCGTGAATAACGGACTGAGGAAAGACACGAGAGAGAGACAAAACGACTATATAATGGTTTGGATTCCTGTCCTGGACTCCGCTCTGCCGCGTCACCATCAGGAAAAACCCCCTTTTAATATTAGAGAGAATTTGATCAAATTTGATCAAAGGTGGAAAACCGTGTACCGTTTTCTCAAATGTGCGATACTTAAATCCTTTCTTGGACCGCTACCAAGTGGCACCCAGCAAGGACCCCGGAACTCAAAACTCCAACACTGTCATCACCAAAATTGGCGAACTCAGACACCACGTGATATGTGCCCAATTTTGGACATGTGGGTGATACGCGTCAGTCATGTGCAACGAGTCCACCACCTGTTGTGCCTTCGGCACAGGAAGCAAAAGGAGTGCTTCGCACTCCTTTTGCTCCCTGGCTAAGGATTCATCCTAATAATTCTGTTTGCCTTCCTGGCCTTGACTTCATCCCAATAATTCTCTTTTGCCCACACTCTTTTTGGCTTTCTGGCCTTGGCTTCATCCTAATAATTATCTTTAATAATGATAATAGGTCTTGAAATAAAGTATAACTTTAACCAATATTTTGAGAGAAGTAAAAGTACCACATAACCATCTTTGTGAGTTTATTGCCCATCTCATCCTCATGTCATTGCATTTGATTTTGATTTTTTTAAATTATTTACTACAAACTATTAACTTGAATAAAAATATTTTGTGTCAAGTTTTAATAGGGGGAAACAGTATTAAGTTGTCACACGACAAAATCATGCAAGTGTCCCATCTCCCATCTCCCATCTCCTCTTACCAGTCTGCTGTCTCCCATCTTGTGTCTCCCATCTCCCATCTCCCATCTCCCATCTCCCATCTCCCATCTCCCATCTCCCATCTCCCATCTCCCATCTCCCATCTCCCATCTCCCATCTCCCATCTCCCATCTCCCATCTCCCATCTCCCATCTCCCATCTCCCATCTCCCATCTCCCACCTCCTGTCTCCCATGCCTTCATTCTCTCCTCCCATGCTCTTCTGTCCCTCCATCTCTGCATCCTAATGATCATAGCAGCTTTTTAAACAAATAACATGATTTTTCAAATGACAAAGTTCAGATTCTTTGATTGCCAAAATATAATCAATCTAAGAGAAATTTATCAGAAGATTTTTCCTGAGGGTGGGGGAGGACACTTCCAGCCTGCTGGCAACTTCCGGAGTAGCTTGTCATAGGTATCAACCTGTTCCTGACAACTTGACCATGCCTTTTGATGGCGCCACCACTCCTTCCAGCCCCTGATGAGTTCCTTCTGTTTTTACCTATCAGCCATCTTCTGCAATTGCACTCATTTTTTGCTTGCCCTCCTTTTTTGCTTTCCACTCCTTTGCATTCCTTTTTGCCTTCACTTTTGGCTTCACACTCCCTTTGGCTCCCTGGCCTTGGCTCCATCCTAATAATTTGGTTTTACCCCAGCTTCAGACAACCCATGGGAAATTTGACCAGCTGCATAGTCATGTGACCAAATCATGCCATCACGCAATCACACAATGGGACAACAGTGTATTGAATCGGCACTCGAAAAAACCATGCAAGAAATTAAGTGACACAAGCGACAAAACGTGGCCTTAGCGAAATAACCGAAAACCACATGGCCCTACACAAAAACCATGTGAGCTGGCGAAGTCCTTCCCACACATTCTCCCTTTCTTCTTAGAGATACACCTGTGATATTGATGTGTTGGTGCGATATGAGTTTGTCAGACTCACTGTCTAGTAGACATCACCTTCTCTGTAGTGTACTTTTCAGACACCTGCTAAGGTAGGCGTCATGTGAAACCATCGAACATCACATGATGTGACCACAGTGTGATGATCTCATGTAATCAGTTTGCTGGAGTGGCAACAATGTTTGGAGTTATAATCATCATAGAAGTTACAGTAGACGAGCTAAGTATATAGATTGATAATGTATATTTACCTTGAGTCAATGGGCTCTGAGGACAAATTTGTGGCCTTATCAACAAGTCTTCAGGGAGGACTCGGTGTCCATGGTATTTCTTCACAGCCCATGCTGCTTGTGCACCATTAAGGCCATGTTTATATGCATTAATAAATCTTCATGACCTCATTGCAAATCTGGGTAAAGAAGAGGGAATAAGTCAATCCAAATAATAGCTTAAATTGCTACTACATACTGTCACATGGTTTGGAGTGCAACAGCCAGCACTGGATTTCTATCGGAACTTCAAGTTCATTTTCTATCCATCATCAAGCCCTACAAAACTCTTAAAATTCAAAATCAACTCACCACTTTCACGGAACACCAATATACTCAATAGATAAATCACACTGGTCATTTCTGTATTTTGCATAAACAATTTCTATATATTTTGTCTCTGTTAAATTGTTTTTAAATATTTCAGTTTCATCACTCTAATGTAACACTTGGCACATGATGTTCGATGGTTTTGCATGATGCCTACCTTAGGTAATAAGATATATTGTAATGGTGTATATGCAGTACATTCGGTGCTAGTTGTGATCATAGGGCCCCATAACCTTCCTCTGCAAGTACATCATCATCAAGCTCCTCACTGTCGTCAGCTATCACTCTGTCCTCCTCAACATCAGGCTTGTCCTTGTCACTACTGCTATCCTGTTCCTCATTTATATCAACCTCAGTACCCTCGTCTTCTGAATCTTCCCCTTCCACATCTTCCTCTGAGTCTGAACCATTGTTGTGAGCTTCATTATCTCCATTTCCCTCGCCCTGAAGAAATTCATCCCAATCATGTGTGGCCTTGTGGCCTACTCCGCCACTGTGAAAGCACATGAATGTGTCTCTATCAACAAACCTGTAAATAGGTAGGGCCAGAATGAGTCTGAGGATGAATTCAAATACACTTACATATTTACATAGTAAAAGTGCCAGTTGAAGTGTTCCTTGCATGAGTTACTCTTTTTCCATGCAAATGTTGGTCCAAGCAATGTGTTAGTAGTATTGAAATTGAACGCAGGGATGAGGTGAACGCCGTGGACGACTGAATCAGGGTCCAAGAATCCAAATGCATCAGGTAGGCTGTATTCATCGAAAAATTCAAGGTGCTGCAGGTGTTTTGCAGCCCAGCCTGTGGGTGAGACATCATGATGGAACCAATGAACAAACAATCAATCAATGCGAGTTGGGGGAGTACACAATAAAGCATTGTGTTCATGATGCTCAACATTCACGTGAAAAATCTGCATGACACGCACATACTAATATGGGTGGGTATGCTTGTCTTCATGAGATAGCACATAATAAGGTAGAAGTCATGAAAAACCAACAAACCTCATGTGAGGTGACAGAGTGTGACACTGTGCAGAATGGTCAATGCTGAAGTCAGCCAAATGTGTGTCATATACCATACTTCTGATCCCAGATCCGATCATATCTGATCAGATCTGATTGATTCTATTTCTGTCCGGTCCACAGATCCTGTCTGGATCGCCCATCTGAATGTGCCCACTTCTCGCACTCTAACTCCCTTGTGGATATCTGCATCTATCTCCTTTTGTCATTCCTCCTGTTTCCAGTATCCCGGCTGTGTATATTTCTGTCCTGTGTCACTGATTTGTTACCTGTGTTTCATTTCCAATTTGTGCTTACTGATCTGCTGTGCATTAACTAATAGACTTCCATTATACATTGTACATAGCCCTCGGTCCTGGACTCGTTGATTATTCGTACTAGATACTTACAGTATATAAACCACTTGTAGATCTCCGTAGAACCTTAGTTTGACTATCATCTTAGATTCTGCTCATTCTTCTTCCTCCGGACTTAAGTCACTTTCTGCTCTAAGTCATCTTCTGAGACTTGGGATTGATTCCTTTAGTCTATAACTCCAACTCTATCTTCGGATAGTCTACCTCTGTTAGTTTCTAGTTAGGAACTCATTCTGAAGCTAGCCATAATCCTTGTTCCATCCCTATGCTCTGGATAACCTTCGGACATCCAGATCCATCACGCAACTCCTTCTGGATCTTCGGACATATACCTACTCCCTGAAATAAGGGGCATTACTTGGGAAAGGGGCACAGTGCATGAACTGAGGCCAAAGCCCTTCAGATCTTTCACCCTTTGAGTACGGTCTTAACAATGTGCCAGCGAGCGGAGTGTACTATGTACTAGTAGTGGTGGTGTATATGAAAAGTGGGACTATACTATGAGGGATCTATGATACTAGGTAGTGTATATAAAGTGTATATAAGGTTGAGAAATAAATGGTACCAATACTTAAGCTGCCTAGTGACCATCATCAAATTCTTGCATGATAGTAGGAGGAAGGACATGATGCCCTCTGTACCTTTTGATAGCCCATGCAGCTCTCATACCATTTATAAGCATCAATGAATCATGCAGAATGAGTTGCAAAGCTGAGATTTACCAGTCAGCTGATGTCATCTTCATTTGCATTTGAGAGCAGATTCAGATTGATGCATGGATCCTTCATCTGATAAATTCTCTTTGCATACCCCCAACATTGTTCAATCAAATTTAGTTCACAGTGGAACTTTGACAGGAAGATTACATCAATGCCTCGCACTCCACATGAGGCCTCAAGGAATGATCCAACCAATGCAAAATCTGCTTGGGAGTACATCAACCACCGGCAACAGCAAGTTGTCTGTCCATCTGGACACTTGAAATCTTTACACTCAGCCCTAATGTCATATTCCATACATCTGATATCAGATCTGATCGATCCTGCTTCTGTCCAGTCCACAGATCCTATCTGGATCTCCCATCCAAAAGTTCCTACTTCTCGCACTCTAACTCCCTTGTGGACATCTGCGTCTACCTCCTTTCGGCAATCCTCCTGTCTCCAGTATTCTGACTATGTATATTTCCCTCCTGCTTATTGATCTGTTACCTATGTTGTAAGGATTGTGTATCCTCTATGCCTAGACCAAGGCTTCAGATCAAACCTTGAAAATGCCCAATGCATTTGAGACCGTCCACGTGACCTAAGGATGTGATCAGCATCACACATCGCATCTGAAAGTCACACAGATACAAACCTTCTTTTTTTCTTTCCTTACTTCACTGCTGTTCTCAACCCACATGTTTTCCGTCCCTATTACTATAAAACTCATTATCTCTATCTACATTCAGTTCCTTTCCCTTGTTACTGACTCACTATTTTCCTCGCCACTGTCAAAAATGCTCACTCAATCTTCACACCCTTTTTATTTTCTGTGGCGTATCCACAATGCAACCTTATCATTCTCCATATATCTAGCTCATGTACACTCTGGTATCTACAGTAAATTCTACCTTAGAAGTCTCCAGCTCAAAAGCACCTTAGAGAAAAGCCCTTGAGATGTCCTGTTCTGTCACCTGCCACAAAAAGCCTAGTCCTGTGCATGCTTGCCAACAACAGATCCGTTGTGACGAACAAACTCACGCTGAGCTTGAAACAGCACATTTTCATATAGGTGTCACACAGCAATCATTATCCTTACCCTTCAGCTTCACCGTCCTACTTTACCATGCGTTTACCCCTATCTAACGGTATCGTTCCGCACTCCAGAAGCCTCGTTGCAGTTTAACGGCTGTACTGCGGCAACTTTCCCATGAAGCGGTGATCTTCGGCAATCTCCGCGAACTCATTAGGCATCCACAAGCAAGATTCACTGTCTGTCCTATGTCCATCCAGTCTCGCCGGTATGTGATGTTTTGTAAACTGTAGTGCAGTCTTATTACATGTCTGCTGCGTGTTAATCCTATCCCTTCCGTTTCCATAGCTATTCCTTTCGTATAAAATTCCTAGGTACCCATACTCTTTCCTTACTTCCCTCCTATAGTACACACGGTACTTAGGAATAGTCACCACTACTGTCACTACGAAATAAAGTCCTTTACTGAAGTCACTGTTTCCTTAAGAATTGCTTTACCGCTGCACACACCACTGCTCTTTACCACTTTCCCGTGCTTCACCGCTAGTGCTACCGCTTTCTCACGCTTCACCGCTACACTACCGCTTGTTTTACCGCAGAAGTTCCCACGCTTACCGCAGTTTTACTGTTCACGCTACCGCTTGCCTACCGCATTCCCACGCTTACCGCTAGTTTTACCGCAAGTTTCCCACGGACCGGAGGTCACCGCTAGCATCTCGCTACCTCCGACGGCATTCTCGCACCACAGGTTAGGCAATATTGAACTATACTAACTTAGCATTCCCTTTAGGGTTGAACGTTCTTGCCTTCGCAAGTGAAGCAGACTAGGTAGAGCGCAAGACTTGCATACTAGCTCAGGCTGTGGTTTATCTACAGCCCAGGCTAGATTGTATCTTTACACCGTTCTTATCCATTATCGCTCATCTTATACCTCTTTCATCTTGCTCACAATTCCCTATCGAACTCTCCAACAGCCTTACAATGTCTCATTTCCGACTTGTGCTTATTGATCTGCTGTGCATTGACTAATAGACTTCCGTTATACATTGTACATAGCCCTTGGTCCCGGACTTGTGGATTATCCGTGCTAGTTACTTACAGTATATAAACCACTTGTAAATCTCCATAGAACCTTAGTTCAAATATCATCTTAGATTCTGCTCATTTCGTTCCTCTGGACTTGAGTTACTTCTAACTCTAGTCATCTTCCGAGGCTTAGGATTGATTCCTATAGTCTACATCTCTGACTCTACCTTTGGTAGTCTATCTCCATTAGTTTCTAGTTAGGAACTTATTCAGAGACTAGCCTTATTCCTCATTCCATACCTACGTTCCAGATAACCTTTGGACATGTCATATCTGATACCTTCGGACTTCTGGATCCATCACGCAACCACTTCTGGACCTTTGGACATATATCACTCCTCTGAAATAAGGGGCATTACTCGGGAAAGGGGCACATTGTACAAACTGAGGCCAAAGCCCTTTGGATCTCTTACCCTTTGAGTACGGTCTTAACACCTAAGCCTTGGTGTATCTGTGTTTTTTGCCAGATCTTGTTGTTGCCCATGCTACACTGCAAGTTGGCGCTGCCACAGCTTTGTGGCACACTACGTCGGACTTTCAGCTTTACACTCTGCTGGCGGCACACTTTATGAAACATTAATTATCACACTTGCTGGTTCATTTCTTGCAGTTCTGAAAAGATGAGTTTGTGCATAGAACAACTCTCGTCAATCCCATCTTTTTTATTTTTCTAACCATGAGCTTTACAGTAAGTTAATCACTATTTTCTATTTGTCATGATTTTGTAACGTTTTATCACATGATGTTTGTCGGTTTTCTGTAACTTCTACCTTATCAGCACGGGTCCTGGGATTAATTGTATCTTGCTCCCATCGTAGGTCATATGGTGTATGTTAGCAACCTAGCCAGGCGCTAAGGAACTTGAGTGGTGTCTGCAACGGGCGCTCTATCAAGAGCGGCGGCCCGTGCATATCGGTCTCCTAGCGTGGAGTGCACTGGTTGCATTGGTCAGAGGTGGGCGCTACGTGCTGTCTCACGACCTACGTCACAGAGATGAGGTTCTTGACGACAATCAAAGATGTAGAAGCGATGAGCTTCACGAAGTTCGAATAGAGATGATAAGCTTATGAAATGCTTATCAAAAGGAAGTTCAGGGTCAAAGATCAAGTAGATTCAAGTTAAAGAAGTACAAAGGCTATCTGCACATATTTATATGTAAGATTGAAGCAGAGCATGAATACATAAGTATTGCTAGATTAAGTATGAGGTCAGATAGCCAATAGGAAGACGCATGCTCATACAGTGGCTCAAAAAAGTGTCCAAATGTTTGTGGAAATTTGTGTAATTGCTTCACTGTGAGTCAGGGTATGGGAATATGACTAAGCTATAGTGAGATGTCAGGAAGCCCTGCTTCTCAGCTTTATTAATGTTTCCTATGGCGTGGGAATCCACTCACACCGTGCGAATATATGGTCATTTTAATTTGATGACTCATTTGGACACTTTTTTGACTTTCAGTTTGACCAACACAATTTCTATAATTCTGATACTTTGTGTGACCTCCTTTTGCTCTGATCACTTATGCCACTGTTCTAAACATATTATTTATCCATTTCTGATATTCCTCCTTATCTATCTTGCTCCACCCTGCTGCAACTCTGTCCTATAGCTGAAATAGCCTCTGAGGTGAATTTTAATAGGCTGTATGCAATTTCTTGAGTAATTGCCAGAGATATTGGATAGATTTGAGGTCTTTGGACTGCACTGGTTAGTATATAATACTAACATTGTGGCCTTCAAGTAATTGGTGGCCAACTTAGAGGTGTGCTTAGAGTCACCACAGAGGCTATTTCAGCTATAGGACAGAGTTGCAGCAGGGTGGAGCAAGATAGATAAGGAGGAATATCAGAAATGGATAAATAATATGTTTAGAACAGTGGCATAAGTGATCAGAGCAAAAGGAGGTCACACAAAGTATCAGAATTATAGAAATTGTGTTGGTCAAACTGAAAGTCAAAAAAGTGTCCGAATGAGTCATCAAATTAAAATGACCATATATTCGCACGGTGTGAGTGTATTCCCACACCATAGGAGACATTAATCAAGCTGAGAAGCAGGGCTTCCTGACATTTCACTATAGCTTAGTCATATTCCCATACCCTGACTCACAGTGAAGCAATTACACAAATTTCCACAAACATTTGGACACTTTTTTGAGCCACTGTAGATGAGTCAGAGGTGTATGAACCAATGAATGCACACATGTGCGAAAGGGAGTCATAGGTGCAGAGCTGAAGGTATAAAAGGTACGAGCCAATGAGGCGACGCACGAGTCATAGGTAGATGCAAAGGAAAAGATAAAAGGAAATACAACACCAGACGTAGTCCTTGAGCCAGAAGGCTGTTTGTGTGAACCAGGGGATAGCGCATGTTGAAGTGCAGGGGAAAGTGTCAAATGCGACAGAGGCATTTGAGACGCAAGAAGCGTGGGGAGTGCGAAGAGCATACATGAGCATGAGGGGTACTGGAAGAGTGCGCATTTAGCGACAATGGAGGAGGCAAGCATAGGCGAGATAGGGAGTGATGATGGCAAGCCAGACGAGATAGCAGAGGATGAGGATGGAGGCCTCATTGGGACGAGAGTAGATGGCGATGCATAGGAGGACAAATGATAGTAGGGGCGCAAGAAGGTGTTCTTGTAACAGTGTATAGTTGATATGGAGGATGCTATGTTTGAAAATCCTGTTGTCAGTGTAGCGAGCAAAGTCACGCTGACCGTCAAACCCCCGTTTTTGACAAGCATCTCATTACCATCTGCAGCAGCATCTGAAGAATTTTCTTATAACAAGTATATAGCCTTTTTGCTCTGCTAAGGCAGAACCGTACTTCTTCTGTGAACCCTTACCGGATCCTCGTGCCAATGCCCTCATGTCCCATCCAAATCCATCTAGATCCATTGGTGCATAGTTACTTCGCTTCCACCATTGCTAAATCTATGGCAGGATTTATCTTGCATCTCAAGGGGCCGCTACATGCTGTCGCCTCTTAGTTAATACCCTGTTTATTTTCTTTCTCACTACCAGACTCACCTAATAATCTCATACACGCTCGAATATGTTAAAAGGACTCAACATACATACCATTACCGTTACTTCCCGTTACATCCCTTCACTTGGACTTAGTATCAGAACGCTTGCTAGTCTCAATCTATTTGCCTTTGAACCTTTCTCCATTCAAATCTCGCTCATTGATTTAACTGCCGGTAACTTGACCACTCGAAGTACCGCGCAACTTTCGACTTCACTACTCATAACTGGACTGCGGCCAGTGATCTCGCTGGGTCGCTACCTCTCTCATCAACTTTCTTGCTCATACAGAACTGCCGCTACTGCTACCGCACCACAGGTAGTAGTACTATATTCATTTCACAGAAGTCACTTTTGTTCTTGCTCTCGCTAGCTAACTGCTACAGCTATCCTTACCGCATGAGTACTGCTGACATCGTGCTAGTACTGCCGATATACCGTTACCTCAGAAGTCAGAAAAGTCGGAATCTTTGTTGCCTTATTAGTACTTCCTTGATTCCTTTGCAATAACTTAGAAGGAATTGCTTCTATCGCAGTCCTCTTGGGTCGAACATCTCACTTGCACCTTCAGTAGGATTATTGTTGCGCTTATACTTAGGCCAGCGGTAGTTTCTTTGTTTCATCAGTAATAAGGACTGAGGCATGATTGTCATTGGAGAAATCATGTTTGTCACCATTGTAAGCAATGTTACAAAGCCGAGCGAGGAGGTGGTCTTTTAGTTGTGGTATAAAATTCTAAACCAACCATAAGCAGCCCATCACAGTGATGCAAAGTAAGAATGACTGACCTTGATTGTGGGATCGTTTCCTAGGCTGCCTAGCCAAGACATGAGATCATGACCTCGTGAATTTTTCGCAATGTAATAATGGTCCAACAGTGAGGTACATTCACGCTGACACTGTGGTTGAAGTTGGTTTGCACTGGTGAAATGCTCATGAGCAGCAATTACCTTCTCACAGAAATGTTCAATGACTTCCTGTGATGCAATGCTTTAGATAGTTATTGATTTATTTTTTGAAATCTGTGGGTATTGTCATTTTGAATGATGGTGCTGTAGTTTGCCCTAGTAAATGAATTATGAGTTAAAGTTGCTTTAATGATAGAAATACTTACTGGTTGGGTACTATAACTGTCTGTGGTTCCCATGCGCTGAATTGTGTTTGGATAATCACTGAGGGCATGATATTTGTATGTCTGAAGGTTGAGTGACTTTCACTTCACTCCAGCAGACCTTGCTAGAGTAGTCTGAGGGTACTTAGCAGCAAGTGCAGCCTCATGGCGGCCATGAACTCACCTCCAGTTAAGATCATTGACCACTGATCCTCCCACAGTGAATAGGATTCTCATCAGATGTGTGAAGATGGCCTTCCAGACCCTGAGTTCAAACTCATGCAGTAAGTCCACAATGAACAGTGTGAACAAGTTGAATAAAAACTTGAAAAAGCATTCTGAGGGTGATATAGGCTAAACATATGACGAGCAGTAAGGGAAAGGCTCACTCGCATTGGAACAAGTGATTGTGGGCCTAAGATATTTTTGATATGCTTCCCTTTGATTCGTGCTCCCTTCTGAAAAATCAGCTGCTGGGCTCCTTCAATATTGAAACAGTGAGCTTGATCGTCAATGCATGTCATTGTTTCATGATGCTTCATGTCCAGCTTGGTGCCCATCTTTGGGACATTGACCTTCTTGATGAGGCACAGAGGACACGGGCACTGACTGAGGAACCTAATATTGGCAAGAAGAATGCTATGAGGGGTAAGATGCTGTCTTAAAATAAAATAGACAATACTTTTCAGGGTAATCAGTGGAGTAGCTGAAGAAACGTGGAAACACTCTTCGAGTGACTCCATCTCCACAGTGGATGATGATCCCATGCTCATAGGCATTCATAAACTCCTCGTCCAGAAGAAGCTGCCATATAGCATTCATTAATTCCTGCTTGCAGTGAGTATATACCTCTGACATTGAGGCTTCTCCAAAAATATCCTCATAGGTATCTTGAAAGTCGTCTGGGAGCTGTGTATAGCCAGTTCATCAGTGCATGGGTAGGGTTGATAGAGCATGACCTACAGTTAGAATGCATGCTACATGATGACATGCAGAGGCTGTAGGCTTGCCATGGGTATACTTTGATTGGTTGTCAAAGAAGAGGTAGAATGGTGTCATATACCATACCTCTGATCCCAGATCTGATCATATCCGATCGATTCTATTTCCGTCCGGTCCACAGATCCTGTCCAGATTGCCTATCCAAATGTGCCAACTTCTCACACTCTAACTCCCTTGTGGATATCTGCATCTATCTCCTTTTGTCATTCCTCCTGTTTCCGGTATCCCGGCTGTGTATATTTCCATCCTGTGTCACTGATTTGTTACCTGTGTTTCATTTCCAATTTGTGCTTACTGATCCGCTGTGCATTAACTAATAGACTTCTGTTATACATTGTACATAGCCCTCGGTCCTGGACTCATTGATTATCCATACTAGATACTTACAGTATGTTACGAACTGGGATGGCGTCACCAGCGACAGTGAAAAGACACAGACGGTCTGCTGGGAGGTTCTTACAATGTCCAGAAGAGGACAAGGTGAAAGTACAAGGAACGTGTTCTGAGTACGATCAAGGGTCTGGCCTCAAGGATAAGTCCGAGAGGTTCTACAAGAATAGAGACTAAGGCTAAGGAGTGCTTAGACTTAGAGACGATTCAAGACACTTAGGTTGGAGACCTAAGTGAAGGATGTTCCAGGTAAACCCAGTAAGATTAAAGTAAAGAATCTACTACAAGTACACTGTGCTTATATAGGTAGATATGTGCGCACAGACCAGTAACCATGAGAATGTAACTGCGTATCCTAATAAGGAAGGCATGTGTTGTACAGATGCATTGAGCATATGAGTCAAGTCATGTGACATGACATACAAGTAAGAAGATAAGTGGAAAATGAATAGGGGGCACATACAACTGTAACACAGTATATAAACCACTTGTAGATCTCCGTAGAACCTTAGTTTGAATATCATCTTAGATTCTGCTCATTCTGTTTCCTCTGGACTTGAGTCACTTTCCGCTCTAAGTCATCTTCTGAGACTTGGAATTGATTCCTTTAGTCTATATCTCCAACTCTATCTTCGGATAGTCTACCTCTGTTAGTTTCTAGTTAGGAACTCGTTCTGAAGCTAGCCTTAATCCTCATTCCATCCCTACACTCCAGATAACCTTCGGATGTACCATATCCAATACCTTTGAACGTCCGTATCCGTCATGCAACTTCTTCCAGATCTTCAGATGTATACCTACTCTCTGAAATATGGGGCATTACTCGGAAGGGGCACAGTGCACGAACTGAGGCCAAAGCCCTTTGGACCTTTCACCCTTTGAGTACGGTCTTAACAAATGGCCATAGTGATGCATCACCGAAACTAGCCAGGTGCATCGCATCAGACCACATCATTAACAAAGCCACAACATGCTCAAGATCGTCGCTGGCTTCACGAGGAAGAGAATTAACCTCAGCATAGGACTCTAACATTGCAGCAGATGAATAGGATTCAGAAAAAACCTTGATGCTGCGTCCGATAGAGGTCTCTCACATTTGCTGAAAGGGGGTCATATTGAAAGGTAGATGACACGCTGTCTTCAAAAACTGAGGGAATGATGTTGGTTAGCGATCAGTGATGCACTCCCTTGATTTCAAGCTGAGGGATGTCTGCTTCAGAGGGCCATTTTCTCTTCTCTTTTGGTAGAGGTATCTTGACTGATGACTCCTGCAGCCATTGTCTGCATGGAAGGGATTTGTGGTATCTGCAAGGTAGTCTTCAAGGAGCTTCTTCTCATGTGGGATGTTGATATCCTCGCATCCTGTCTTTGATACTTGTCATCATCAAAGAATGTCATGAGTCGGTGAGTCTCTGTGGTTGACTTGGTGGTTGAGCCAGAGAAATGCCAACACATCATCAGTCCCACTGTTGGACAGCTCTACCTCATTGGAGTCAGTTGTAGTTTTACCCCTGAAGAAGATCTCAAAGAAAGTTGCTAGACCAAAGAAAAGGCACTGTTTGTCAGTTGATGACGACACAGGGATGTAAGTAAATTTTCCTTCAGTTTCTCAAGCTACCATTGCTCACTGGCTATAGACCAGAGAAAAAAGAATTAAAATCAGATCTACATGAAGAATACCTCACAGCTGCATGCTGCATCACCTGATACATACATCGACATATTCTGTAAAATTGACAAGGTACTTTAACATTGGGACCTTACTGAAGCAGAGCAAACTCACTGATTTTGGAGACCTATCTGAGGACAACAATAATACTGCTCATTGAGAGAAACAACTATCAAAATTGTATGGTTAAGTATCCTACTAACACTAATAAATTAAAATTTACCTCCTATAGATCTCAGAAAACATGTGCTAGGTACCAGCATAACTACAAATGCATACTAGAGCTTTCACTGGGCTTGAAGCCTCTCATAGCTGACTCAAAGGACCTGAAGAAAGTGTCGCAACTCAGGAAGATTATTCGAAAGGTGAGTATATGTGCATATATGTGCATGCTGATGTGTTCTAATGTTCATTATAGATGGAGTCCACTATATCAGGCACTCGTTCAGATGATTCAACATGTCTGAAGATTCAGATTGCTAAATATATTGCTGTGGATCCAGCAACAACCCCTGTATCTCCGCCTATTGACAATGGCA
>JABCPU010000671.1:0-31488 GCA_016800925.1 Suillus spraguei | reverse complement strand
CGTCTCCCTCGAAAAGCCATGATGATGACGTAGTTCGGATCCGAGTGATCGCGGCTTTTGATACTGGCAGGTGGCAGGAATTTACAATTTGCTTGTTTACCAATAGTTATTTAATTATTTAGTCAAAGTGAACGATTATTCCGGAGCGATTCTGCGTGTGATTATGCGATTCAAAATTCGATAATCGTGTGAAAATCGCTGCTTACTTTGAACACCCACGCATGCAGCTGCGAGAATGGATTTTTAATGTGATTCTCGTTGGATTCATGAACTCAGATCTATGTATGCTAAGTACTACCTTACAGGTGAATATACTTGCAATTATTATATAAATTCTGTTTCGGACACAACGGACTACTCAAGATGCCACAACGAATGCAAAGGCAAGTGCAATTATGTTTGCATTGCAGGTAAAGAAAAAACGAACACAAATCTGCCTGCTAGCTGCCCTTTTTGACGGGCGCTTTTTTACGAGTTTTTGGCGATGATACTTGTTGGATGTCTTTGTCTTTGGGTGCCATGTTTCATGTTGCTCCAACACGCAGAGGGTAGGTACAGTTGCTTGCACGCCAGGACAAGTATATTTAATTATATATAAATTTCAAGTAAGAGAAATACAGTTGAATCCACATAATCCGATTCTCACGTCCAAATCGTTTTTTGAATCGCATTCTGAGTCGCTGACTACCACTAATAATTAGGGCTGCTCAATTCTAAAAGATCGTGTTCAATTGGGAGCCGAGTTCGCCGGTTCGCTGCTAAGCGTCGCCAAACTTTGTCCCAAACGGGACTTGTACCTAAACATTACGGTGCAGCGCCAACACTTGGTATAGTGAGTTTATTACAAGCAGTCTTAAAGCACATCCCAAACCTCACTAAACCTCATCATTCACATTCCTAACCCTTGTCGGGCCTGACCCTTAACATTCCTGAACCTTTTACTAACCCTTTCCATACCCTTTCCATAGAGTACATCATATATAAGACTAGTATGTTCGTTAATATCAATATCATGTAATATAGCCATCTCTCACTCAAAAATGGAATCACAATTATATATTCTTACCTAACAAGGTTTAGATGAGGATTGGGGGGACTGAGGGTTAGGAATAACGAGGTTTGGTGGTCTCGCTGAGGTTCAGAATGTGCTTTAAGACTGCTTGTAGATAATTCACTACACTTGAAGTGCTGGCGCTGCGCGCCGTAATGTTTAGGTACAAGTCCCGTTTGGGACAAAGTTTGGCGACGCTTAGCAGCGAACCGGCGAACTCGGCTCCCAATTGAACACGATCTTTTAGAATTGAGCAGCCCTATTGACTTTCCTCAGGTTCATTTCCATAGAGATCTTAGCCCGCATTATGTCGTTAGTGTAGCAAGCGTCACTGAGAAGAGCGGTTGGTTGTCCATGTTCGCCCATTGCGTCATGTTGATGATCAGTGTCACTTGGAGTCGTGTGATGCTGTTACCTGTCACTATTCCGAAATAATGGATGACTTTCCGTAGGCAAAATAATCCAGAATAGAATATACCGGAGTCTCAAAAATATTACCAATACCGCTGATATGTTAATGTATACTGAAATAATCCCCCGTACGCTCATTCAATCAAATTTAGTCTGGTCCTTGATGGACGATAACTTTGCAGTCCAGCAGCTGCTTCTCGACAAAGACGAGGCTGAACATTTCGATGACGATGAGAGACTTAGGGTGCTCGCTGCCGCTATCATTGCTGGGAGTGAGGTATCACAACAAGAGCACATTGACACTAGGCACCCACATCGTTTGTACCTTTGCCGACCCCAACTACTTCCAAATCCTCGTATCAACACCCCATGGAAGGTGCTATACAATAGTCAACATGATAGAGCCTTCATCACTACAATGGGCGTTGATGTGCCCACCCTCTCCTCACTACTTACTGCAGGCTTTGCGCAAGCCTGGTATGAGACACCAATACCTCGTAAGGATGTCTCTGTGCACAGAACTCCAAGGATAGATAAATGCTCCCTTGATGCTGCAGGGGCACTTGGGCTTGTGCTACATTATCTCAACTCTACTATGCATGCCATTAGCCTCCAGCAGATCTTCGCTATCATCCCCAGTACTGTCATGCGATATCTTCACAGATAGAACATAAGAAGTGACGGGAAATCAATACTACTAGGTTGCATTGGGCGAGATTGGAGGCACCGGTGGCATACAGGTCAGGTAGGCACTCCATTAGTGGGCACAGAGAACTTGGGACGTCGTTCTGGGCACTTAGAATCACCTGGATAGTGGCGGGAGAGAAAGACTTTAGTGTACTTGATTAAAAGTTGAAACGTACCTCAGTATTACTGTGTGAGGTGCCGCATTGTGTGAGATGCATCTCAAGCAAGGCTGATTATGTCAGCGGATATCGCTGGCGTTAGTGGCCTAAAACAGATGTAAGTCGTCTGTAAAGTCTATTGGGGGGGGATAGATGACACATGGTTACGAACTGACTGTAAATGAACAGCGGCATCGCGGCACACCTGCCTAATAAGGGTAAATATATGATATAATATTCTAATCAGAATATTTCAGCCTACGGAAAGTCATCCAATGTTAAGTACCAGCCTGGCTATGCCGTCACGCCGTTCGATTTCCTTTGTGGAAGCCAAGGCTTATATTGCATCCTTATCCCACCCAGCAAACCCCAGACACCAGAATTTAAATCTGTTCATGAATCATGATATTTTATCATATGTAAGGTACAAAACGATATTGTCAAAGATATGCTTCACTACATGGTAGACATGGGGGGGACATGACTCGGAGGATAAAGAAACAAAGAAATGGCATGTGGGAAATGCTGTCGAAGGAATGCGCTCTGTGGCACTAAGGCTTTCAGGAAAGACGACTAGATATGTACCAATCCGCTTATTTTACAGCAATGCTCGTGTATCAAGCGCACATTCAATAATAGAAGTATGAGCTCGGAGCGGGTAAACGTTCGTGATACGGAGCCCGCACCCCTTTACCAATTTCTCCCCACTCACGCTGTTCAATCTTCCAGTAACGCATCGTAAATATTTGTTCTGCACGCACCAAAGACCTCTCGCAACCGTTTATCATGGTCAGCATGTGCATGGAAGAACCGCTTACGATTCTAGATGCCGAACCAAAGTGCGATGGAATCCTGGAGTCGAGACCTTTAGCTTCGTTATTAAACGACAAGGATTTGATGCTCGTTGGAGTAGTCGAATCTACGTTCGGGACTGCTACCATGTCGATGATGAGGATCCTGACTGTAAAATGCATTAGATATAGCTCGTTGATCTAAGAATTTGGCTGTTGACCTTGGGACCTAGTGCACGAGCTATATTTCCTAGTATCATAGCCTGAGTCAAAGTTAGCCATGTCATCGAAGCAGGATGTGAGTACACTGACCGCTTCTTTGTCTGGCCAATCATGCCTTGGCGCAAGACTGGGATGAATAAATTAAGGGTAATGGGAGCGCGCACTCACATTATATGACGCAAGATGAAACTATAGTCGTTTCCGATTCGAGGCTGAGGCTGAAAAAAGTCGTGGGCTTCTACCTTGAGTACACCATTTTCAATGTCATGAGGGCGGCGTTCTTCCATAATAGAACTTGTCAGTGCAACTACATTCTCCATGTCCTGCACGATGCCTCGGAAGGAAGGATGCCTGTTATGATTGAGATACTTCTGGAAAAGGAATATACTGCGCCAACTTACGCGTCTAGAATGGACGACATTAGACTACCCTCGCCTCCTCCACAATCAACGATGACAGGAGTTTGTAATTGCTCCCATGGATAGTCCGCCACGATACTCGGTGTAGACATGTCACCAAAGACCTTGAACAGTAAAAAGTGCGATAAGTGCTCTGAAATTCTCTCACGGAACAACTGACTTGAAAATGATCTGCGACTGGAACAAGGATATCTGGATTCTCCACAATCCAAGAGAATGCCAACAAGGGTGTTTTGAGCGCGATTTGAAACGCAGTCTGGTCTGGAGAATGCGATAGTTTCCAATCAGATTCCGCCACCCAGTGCGGTATAGCTTCCACAATCGACATAAACCCAGGCATGCTGCACGATATTTTAGCCTTGGCAAGCGCTGATGGTGTAAAAAACAATGACATACTTGAAGTTCAGTTTCCGACCAGCATTACCTTCAATAAAAGTGCGCGAGCATCTGTTCAAAGCAAATGAAGAATCACGAGTCTCCCTGACCCAACCGTTGGCTGCACAGCAGCGGAGGATGGGAATGAGTTTTTGAGAATCTAGTTCGAACTTTGAGGCAAGTTCAGCAGCCGGGATACCTTGGGAGGGGTTTGGGACATCGGACATGTAGTCGATGATTCCAGTCTTGATGAGCGTATCGGTGCAGGCAACACCATATCCTGAGAACCTGTCTTCCATGCACTTATCCAAAGGTGACTGAATCAGGTTCTTTAGCTCGCCCTAGAAGAGGTCAGGCTCAGATGGATGAAAAGTAGGTCTCAGTTAGTAACCAACCAGACATGCTGCGATCATGGATAATTAGGGTTATAAATCTGCGCATGAAGAGCAAATATAACGTACCTAAAGAGAGACGGCGAGCTTCAAACACCCCCGTACTAGGTAGGTATTTTGTGGAGTCATCCAAAGGGTGTGCGACCAAGCTTTGTTGGCTCAGGGGGGGAAGCTGAGATTTGTCCATCTCTTTGCGGAGTGTGTCGAGTGCAAAGATCAAACATGCTTGCAGGTTGTCAAGCTCTGCATGGGCCATGGTACAGTTTGCTGTCAAGAAACAGCAAGTCTCCCAGTCTTTATAGGATAGGCTTTACTATGTGCCTTGCACATCATACCCGTTCCCAATTCTGATCCATTGCCACGGTCCGTCAGCTTGAAAAAGAAGGAACGACCTGACTACGTTGGTTCATCTGAATCGGATGATCGGTGGTATAAGTTACTCGGTGGCTCTATTTGCCTATTCTCATGTATATCCGAAGAACATGGCGGCCCAAAAGTGATCCTAGTAGGCCACGATGATAGGATTGAAAGCGTTAGAGCAGGTGATGAGAGAACAAACCAATATTTTTCAGGCATTCATAATGCATTCTCGTCGTCCAGCTTGAAGTTGAACTTGATATCATCAGGGGAGGGTACCGTGATGACAAATGCCATAGATTACAATCCGGTGATCTGGCGTACTGGTGAAGCATGAGTGGAAGCATCCGGGGTTCGGAGTTCTGCCATAACTACTATATCACAATCTACAAAATTCAACGACTTGACAATCAAAATTGTTTAACCGCGTATCAAATTTATACACCAAGCTTGAAGCCTGATGGCTGAACTTCGCCGGTTCTAGCCGCCGGGCCACAAATCAGGAAATTGAAATGTGCGGTTGATCCGATCGAACATTTTTTCATGCTTGATATGTGAACGTATGAATATTCTTGCACACTGCATCACTCTATGCAATGACCTCAACATGCAGTTGGTACATTCCATCCCGACTTAACTCACCTCACCATTCTTCTTTCCCTCCATCATGTCGTCCTCAGCAAGTTCCCGCCGTTGACCTCAACGATCCCGGCACCGTCTGATCACAAGGCTGGCCCATTGCTCATGATGTTCGCCTGGCAGGGGAATACAATTCCTCACAATACTGATACTATCCAATGACACAATAAGCTACCACTTAGCTAGGCTACACGGGGTACTTTATTCGCCGTTTCAATGGAAGCTTCGTTGGGACAACTTTTGTTCTGAATGGAGCATGGTTACGCCGACGGTCGAGGTCCGCCGCGACTCCTGAGTACGCAATGAGTCGTCGGACATACTTACATCCAAGAGAGTCATAAACGAGGCGGCAAATACACTGAGTCAGCGAGCAATACTCCGATTGCAAGATGTCAGATAGCCTAATTTGTATCCCGATTGTACATACAAATATAGTGCCTTCAACCCAAAGTTAGATTTCTGCATGGTTCATCTCGACAAAGCGCTTGTTCAAAACCTCTATCTCAACATCATCAAGCATAGTGCCAAAGTGTCTTTCTAAGTGGTCGCGTCTCAAGGCGGCAGGCCACGATGCGAGAAGTTTCAGCCTTTCCATATTGAAAAGGCCTGCTCGTCGGGTGACGAAAATACTAGTGAGATGCCCGAGATCAAAGTCACAGGATCTCAAAAATTTCTCGATGTTTTCGGGAGCAGCATCTGGATGCATGCGTGCACCTGGAGTCTCGCTGCTTGTGATTCGATCTTCCTCATCGTAAGGTGGCGGCAGGTCGGGCGGTGACATCTCTGTTTCACCTTGCTGTACATGTATATAATGAGCGTGGACAGAGGGAGGAAAGGCAAGGAATCAACACACTACAGGAGAAGACCTCAAGGACGCTGTCCGTTTATACTTCGCTACTGCCTTTTTGAATAGGTGGCGCTCGTGTGCAATACGCTTGTTCAGGTTGATTCTCACATATAATTCCACGGGCCATGCATCTTCGTATTTCGAAATCAGGGAGGGCATGGCTTCATAAGCCTTGACGGTAGACATTAGAATTACCAAATCACCGCAGCAGTAAACACATCGACCTACCCATTGCACAAATCTTCGCCACACTGAAGGATCTTGTTCATCGAATTCCTTCGAGTGGTCGAGTGACGCATGCATCTTCTCGCGCACTTGTCTCTATATTGCAGATGCTGGGATCAGCAGGAAAATGACGCAAGGGAATATACATACTTTGAACTCCATGAAATCGTTGTCATCCATGTCCAAAGCTCGGGCAATTTCGCCATGCCTTGAGTTACGAAGTCGGCGAAAATCAGCCTCAGATGGTCTCGGAATTGAAAAAGTCCGAGTAGCCGTTGCGGTCATCATCAGGTCTGTCGAAAGAAACAAGAAAAAAATCAGAAGTGGTCGGTTTGAAAAGGGAGGATTATAATTCATCTGGTTCGCACTCACTGATTTCAACTTGCTGATAAGATCTGTAGAATGCAAAAAGAACGCCCGTACCGATTCTTCGTTCCTTTTTACCCCTACCCCGAGGCGCAACTAACCTTATTTGAGTTTTTTTCCATCGATACAGCAATGTCGGGCTAGAATCATCTGCAAACAAATAGATAGATCATCAGTACCTTCCTGAAGAACATGCCTTCCATTTATTCGCTCAAATTGGTATTCTCTGTACTCGTGCCAGGAAATGCTGTGGTCTCATGTACCATTATATGATCTCAAGAGGAACATTTAGATCACACATGTGGGTTTACCGTCGTCAGTAGTCTCACGGCTTACCCAGAAGGGCTGCACAAAGTGACGACCTGATACACACGAAGACAGGCAATCACTGCCCTAAATTAGGTGATGTATTAGTGAGTGATATATGATAGCCCTAGTATGCACCATGCATGATATGGATCACAGGGAACAGGACACGCTATGACTCACTGGAGACAGCAAACTGCACTGCAAATTTTTCTCATTTACGAGTGATTCTATCAAATGCACGCTGGAAGAACGCAGAAACACCAATAGCAATGAGCATCTTAAACAAAGATACCACATTACAAATCTATATTTACTCCTCGTCTTCATCATCATCCTTTGTGAGTCTACTGAGTATCGAACCATTGAACGCATCTAATAAAATGATCAGAACCGAGCAAGGATGAAGAGAATGGTGGGCTTACGTCCTGTGCTTGATAAATGTTTTCCTCGGTACGCAGATAGGGGGGAGGGTGTCTGTGGCATACCAGTCGAGGAGTTCAGTGAGGAAAAAGATGGAGGTGTGGGTCCAGGAATAGAGTATTGGAGGGTGCGAGAAGGAGTTGACACAGGAGAGGACACATATGGGGAGAAAGTGCGTTGCGGCTGTGGACTCGTCTGTTGATCATCAGCTAACTACGCTCGCATGGAGACACTAAGACTTTACATGAGGTGACAACACGTTACGGCGTTTTTGTAAGTGTGATTGTGGCGTCTTGATGCTCTTCGAAGGTGACGGCCGGGTGGAGAAGTTTTGGTGGATACATGAGCGCTATAGATGCTTGAAGGGTGTTCAGGGTGAAGAGGCCTAGTATGGCCAATTCTAGGAACTGTCATCAGTGACTTCATTGACAAATTGGAATAAGGTTGCTCACCAGCAGCACACATCATCCAAAATGCAGATTTTCCTTCTCCTGAATCATTAAAAACGACATCCACAGCCGTCCATAAAGATGGTGCTGGAGTAAGATGCGTAAGGAAGAGCACAACGACGAGGGCAGCAGAACTGTTGCGGATCCGGAGCGCAGCTTCGTTTTTATGCGGCTTGAGATTGAGCATAGACGCCTTGAGTGGGGTAAGCGACGACATTTATAAAGTTGAGTATGAGAGGCGAAGAGAGTAAGCACTACTACTTGGTATTTGCAAGTCGAATGATCTGCCAAGTCTCACTCTGGTGTTTTTAACGCGTGTATTACGGTCACGTGAGTGTCTGATTCATTTTAAGTTCCATTTATCTTCATTCGTCCGAGTCTATGGTCTCCTTACATGGACACTAAGTTGTAACCTCAATGGGTCTGAATCACACTTCTCGGCGCAAGACACCTGTTGCGCATGCGGGACATATTAATGCAATCATTTTCATCGAAGACAGACACAGTCAATCACATCCTCTCTTGGGCCACATCCAAACCCCACCTACGGTTGACCCCCGGAGTCATGGGGCTCCAAACTTCATGCACTGTGCTCTGCATGCCTTCCTCGAGCCTCTCCTCTCCCACCACCAAAAACGGCCACAACGAACTTCACCAAATTCTTTTGTATGGCGGCAGGGCAGAAGCAGAGGGGAGCATTATCTGTGTTGCTTTCGGGTACCAGCACAAAAGAAAAGGTACTATGATGCTTGAGTACACATGGGTCTGACCTCAAAAAGCATCGAGCGTGAGTAAGTGCTCTGGTAGCTTCTATTGTTTTTGTCTCTCTCGAAATCTCTCTCTAGGCTCTCCACCTCTACCGCCGTTCCATCAATGTTGTTCCTGAATTTTTTCGTTTCCTATACAAAGGGTGATTGAATCTTAATCCCGAGTCAAATACGAACTTCCTGAGCAACGGACCTTCCTTCATGCTTCCTCGACTCCCTTCTCAGACCCCGCTCCCGAAAATTCTATGTCTATATACCCACCCGGTTCTCGCCATACACCATCGTACGCTTGCTCCCTCTCTGCTGTGCGCTCGCCCAGGTACAAGAACAGACCGCGAATGAAAGGGGAAACCGGTGTGTAGTTATGGTGTTGTACGCGGACGGACTCCAGTCTCAGTTCTCCCTCCCATCAAACACAGACAATTATTCCCGTCGCTGCTGCGCGCATAGAGCTTTTGGAACTCGAGTCTCATCAGGAGAACCTGTATGTCAGATCCCACTAAGAGATCGTCTGTTCTTGTCATTACTCCCAGCTCATGCTTATACCGGTCATTGCACTCCAATGTGAACTCCCTTGGAGTTCAACATTTAGCTTTTCTAGTAACACCTCTGCATTCATAATGCATTAAGAAGTAGCAAGACTGGCATGGTTTAGCATCATTTTTGCACGGCTGTGGTTCATAAACTCGTGTTCAAGCCAGACCTCAAGGCCTCATCTATATTGCATGCTGGAATGTTTTTGAAGAGCCTTGTATGGGTACTTGAGTGGTGTATGGTTGAAAGGCAGTGTGCATGGAATGCAACATCCCGTATCGCATGAAGTTAGATTTCGGTTAGTACGGACGTCACAAAGTTGGCTTGCACGTGATACTCAGGGGAATTAATGGTACGTAATACAGTATCCGGTTCCCTCCGGATCATCCTATTACTTCTACCTCTTACGTTTCGTCATGGTAAGCTGAGTTACCCCAGCAGAGGTAGACTAAAGTCATGAACCATATCAGTCAAACCAGTCCTTCCGCACTGAGCGTGACACCTTCGGTGAGCTCCAAGTCCCAGCCGATCGTTATTGGGGGCACAGACACAGCGGTGTGCATTTTTGATCTACTGTGCATACTCACTATTACTGAGCATTTCCTTCAGGTCGTTGCAAAACTTTGACATCGGTGGTCCCTCACAACGGCTACCGCCTCCCCTACTCAAGGCCTTCGGTGTGGTGAAGAAGGCAGCATCCATCGTTAATATCAGCTATGGCCTAGATCATAAAATAGGCGAAGCCATCCAGAAAGCAGCTGATGATGTGAGAGATTGCGTTACATGCTTCAAATGTGTGTTTCGAATCAAGCTTTTCTTCAGGTCATTTCCGGGAAGCTCATGGACCACTTTCCCTTGGTTGTCTTCCAGACTGGAAGTGGAACTCAAACCAACATGAACGTAAACGAGGTGAGCATATCAAACATTTAAATACTGACTAGCTTTACCTTGTTTGTTGACAGGTCATTTCGAATCGTGCGATAGAAATTCTTGGCGGCGAACTCGGTTCCAAGCAACCCGTCCATCCCAATGACCATGTTAACATGAGTCAAAGTAGTAACGATACGTGAGTTGCCGCGTGATGAATGCTTAATTTAACGAATTTACTGGTAGCTGTAGTTTCCCAACAGCTATGCATGTTGCCGCTGTGACTGAAATCAGCCACTCGCTACTTCCGGCATTGACAGACCTTAGGGATGCACTGAACGCAAAGGTTCAAGCATTCAGTCACATTATCAAAATCGGACGCACGCATTTGCAGGTATGAATGGCTTAGCCTTCAATTTGAACGCCGTCTTATCGTTATCAGGATGCTACTCCCCTGACCCTTGGCCAAGAGTTCAGTGGACATGTCCAGCAAATTGGTAATGGCATCGCTCGTGCTAAAGATGTCATCCCTCGCTTAAGTTTACTGGCTCAAGGTGGAACTGCTGTTGGCACGGTGAGTCATCCGATATTCAACGAATATAGGTTCTCAAATTGTCCAGGGTCTCAACACAAAAAAGGGTTTCGACGTGAAGATTGCAGCCGAGATCTCCAAGATTACAGGCTTGAAATTCCAGACTGCACCTAACAAGGTAAGACATCTCACCTTGTACTTTGCTCAAGTTCTGATCGAAACCTGTAGTTTGAAGCTCTAGCTTGCCACGATGCCCTTGCTGAAGCTCATGGTGCTCTGAATGTTATCGCTTGCTCTCTGATGAAGATCGCTAATGACATCCGATTCCTTGGCTCTGGTCCTCGCTGTGGCTTCGGTGAACTGATTCTCCCCGAGAACGAACCTGGCAGCAGTATCATGCCCGGTAAGGTCAATCCCACGCAGTGCGAGGCTGTAACTATGGTCGCGGCTCAAGTGATGGGCAACCAGACCACTGTCAGCATTGCTAGTGCCAGCGGACACTTCGAGGTATCCATACTCCATGCGATACATTGACCATTTAATAATTTATTCTTTTTTTCGAATTAGCTCAACGTTTTCAAACCCGTTATAATTATGAACGTGTTGCAGAGCATTCGTCTTCTTTCTGATGGTGGGGTCTATAACTCAGACTACGCTCGTTGACCCGCTTATCTGGCCTCCAGCTTCCCGTTCGTTCACAAAGAATTGTGTGGTTGGCATCCAAGCCAATGAGAAGCGTATCAATCACCTCCTGAACGAGAGTTTGATGCTGGCAACAATCCTTAATAGCCATCTTGGTTATGATAGTGCGTGCTAAATTATAATTGCGCAAATCCGCTCGAAGTTAAATTCTACTTTGCAGATGTAGCCAAGTGCGCAAAGAAAGCACACAAGGAAGGAACGACGCTGAAGGAAGCAACCGTCGCGCTCGGATTCCTGACACCCGAGGAGTTTGATGAGAAAGTACGCCCGGAGTTGATGCTATATCCAGATGACGAATAGTCACAATTTGTTCATTATCATTGTTTACTTGTTGGAAGTGGAACTGTTGCACGCTGTTACGAAGCTGTGCTAAGAACAGAGCATCTATGTGATATGATAGAATATTCAAATAGTGCGCTTCCGAGCTATCCGTACTGCGTTAACCCTTGTGCCGTCCCGTTATGTGGGCACGCCCATACCAAATGTGTTGATGCGTTGTTTTTCCTTTTCCTCTATAAGCGTTTCAGCGATGGTAGTTCATTCTTGTTCTAAGTTGGGAGCTTGATGAGAACGAGATTCTGATTATCACGTACCACGTCAGACTCCATCCGAAGCGTTATCCCACCCGAGGAGATAGATTATGTCAAATTGAGTATATCATGGGGTATGACCAGGGTATCATGTATCATTGTGGTGGCAGGTTACGCGATCACGACGCATTCGTAACACATATTGGCCTCCAGCTTGAGCTTCCCACTCCAGAATGCGGGAATACGGGTAATGTTACCAGCCAGAAAATCAAATTTGATTGAGGACAAAGTACACAATGATGAATGCGCATACTGCTGGTACGGATGAAAGTGTGCCGAAAATATTAACTATGGTGAGTAGCATATCATATCGTATCAATATCGTATCATTTCAACGTTTCTTTATATTAGCATCTCCTGTTTGAACATACATGCACCTACCGCAAGATACGTCCTATACCGCCACATACGGAGCAGGGTCGGATGTCAATGATAAAGAGCGGCAGCGTTCCCGTGCCACCACACTTCCGGCACAGTTGACCCCCAAGGCGCGGATCACCTGGGTACACGGGAATGGCATGTGGGACGGGTGCGGTTTGACCCATGCCTATTGCAGGATTAAATACATATAGGTGCTGGCCGTAAGGTGAAGACGCCTGTGGGGAAATGGTATAACTTGAGGACTGTGATACCTGCGGTGGGGTGAACTTAGGTAGAGCACGTTGAAACTTGGAGTTGCGGGATGACGACTCAGTATTCCAGGATGTGTACATCAATGGACCGGCATACGGTTTCCCGTATTTCTCCCAGCACTTTCTGCAGGGGTGAGAGGGATCATAGTTCTTGTACCCCGTATTTTTGCCTAAAATGGAGCGACGTGAGTTAGCTAGATGAGGGGATGTAAATCACTGACATTTGATACATATGTAGTCCTTATTGGGGTACACGAGGAGGTGTCCGTTATTTAGCAATGGGTGTCCAGGCGCGGGAGTTCTAGTCGGACTACCGTCATCCGGAATCTGTTGTGCAGAAGGCACCCCGAAAACTGGGACTTGTCCCCCCTGGTATGACGGCGTAGAAGTGTTCTGGGTTATACGAGAGGAAGAAGATGTTGAATGTGGAGATGCGTATGCACGCGCTTGGGACTGCTGCATGGTCCGCATCTGCTCATCATGTAGAGACGAAACAGCATCTATTGCATCGCGCACCGTGCCGACAAGTGTTCCAACCAGGCCGCCCCCTCGGCGAGGTTGGTATTGCTGACCAGTAGTATGCATAGTCCACGTGCTTGGGACTGTTCGCAGTGGCTGCTGCGGATGCTGTTGGGACAGAGAGAGCGGCTGAGAATTTGATGATGATGAAGTGGTATGCGATGAATGGGAATGAGAAGAGGAATAGGAATGTGAGGGTCTGTGTGTGCTATGACTAGGTCGAGGTTGTTGTTGGAAGGGTCTGCGAGGACCGCTTTCAACTGTGGTCTCTCCATGGTAAGTATCTGCAGATGGGGTGTACGCTGGAGGCATTTCCTCCTCAAGTCCTATTGGATCTGTCGCCTGTGGTTGTGCAGACCCATACTGAAAGGCGCTTGGAGACTCAGCTGCCAGTTGACTAGAATGTGCTGGGGCGTAATGGTTTGTTGATGACATCGGTTCTGAAAATGAAAGATATGAACGTAGAAGAAAGAATTTATATATCATATACCCGTTTCAAAATCCTGCGCAAGAACGGGAGACAGTGACAACCAGCTGCGCACGCACGGTCTTGTCAATAATTAGTTTCCGGGCTCTTATAGGCACAGCCACTCCGATAAGATAAGCCGACTTTGAGCCGACTGGGATCACTCATACATTGTAACCACCAGGGAGTACCATCAAGGAAACCTTAAATTCAAGTGCTGTAAAGCTCTGCAAAGACCACTATTTATCTGCTGCTCTCGCGTACTTGCGTGTCCTTATCCAGATGCTGATAACCAGTCTTGGCATGACCACGAACTGCTGTTGAGAAAGAATGGGTTGTAGATGAGCCAAGCGGTTGAAGAATTATTCTAGATCTTTTGTGAGTGTATGGCAAATTTCGAATCTTCCGACATTCGCAAGGTGAATTCACGATGCTCCCAGAGGCTCTTAAATTTACCCGCGTGAATTACCGTGAATTTACAAGGCTACTAAGGCTGTGATCGCCATTCAGCCAGTCCACGCCGTCATCCTCCGAATCCAAATCTGATATGTGTGGGGTTTGGGTGGAGGAGGTTTCCGACCAGCAGCAGGCAGATCCTCACCAGAACGCTTGCCAAGGACCGTGGTTTCCATATCACACCCCCTAACCAATGGTTGGTTGGTTTGTATGGCATTTGCTGTTTCTGTTGTAATCGAGGTAAGTTAATATTTCAGATTAGGATCGAAGCGGTACCACTGTCTACGGATGAGCTTTTCCTGCATGATATTTTCATGATCTCGATATGAAAATTCAATCGCGGTGTATCCAGCTTCGTACAACTCCCATGACACAGTTGCGTCTCATCCATTGCGGACTGCAGTCGCTGCATTTCGTGTATCTGTACGATGAAACAACGTGCACGAAGATATTCAAAATATAATACATGAAAAGCTGTCAAAGGGTCTTTATTCAGATAAAAAATTGTAGGTTCATCTTCAACTGTAATATCCTGTGTTCCCCCGAACAACGGTTCACTCACTACTCAGATTAATATTAGCATCAACGGCTAGGCATATCCGCATCAGACAAATTCACCATTAAAAAGCGCATAAACGCATCCAACATAATTACTGTGCGAGTGATCATCAACTTCTCCGGAGCACTTACTAACGGGAAACGCTCGCCGTCCACAACAATAGAACTTACATACCGGGGCATCGTATCTGACGACATCACAAATTACATCCACGGGCGAGGATCATCATCTGGATCAGCCAGTTGAGTGAACCCCTGAACGGAAGCAAGTCAGATTAGCCCCTTTCCAGCATATGTGCCATGTTAAGAGCAACCAGAACTTTCCACCGTATCATTAGACCTGTGTAAAGAAACCATTAAACTTAGTGAAATTTTTACGTCACCTTGAAGTCTAGAAGTCCTATTCATTCATCTCTCAAAGGGTCACGGGTAACCATGCACACTGGAACACAAGACATATGTGTAGCGGCACAGCAGCTGATCAACAATTGGTCATATATGTTTTAGTGGATAGCACTTGCTGTGTCGATCAATGAAGCCATATGCCAGTCAGGCGATGCTGCCCACGGCAAGTATGTCTAACCCTTAAAGGTTCCGCGTCTGCACAACATTGATTGCCCATATCTGTAGGACAAAGCGGGGCCGCGCGGATATGAAATAATCGAAGATACTTTCGCTACGATCTCTCCTTACCGCTACTCAGACTTCTGAAAAATTCGGCATATGCGTGCTCGACATCAAATGAAAGCTATGAAGATATCAGCGCGAAGCACACGCGCGTCAGCAAAGGTCGTGAACTTACCTGCCGGGACTGTTCTTCTGTGATTTCTTCGGATGCCTTCATGCTGTTTAAGGTAATAAGCCTGATAATGTGAGCCCAAGATATCGAAAGCGAGCGGGTAACAGAATGGTACGCACCAGCTGACCATCTTGCTCCGTCCCTCCCAGTCCTTGCTTCCCTTGAACCTAGCATATCCTGTCACAAGTTCTTGCAGGATCGGATGAAGTTGATCCTTGGCGCGTAGCCTAAGCTTCAACGCATCCATGAATGTGATAAAATTCTGTGCTATTTGTTAGAAAAGGAAAGATCCCAACATAAAATTCCAACCTGTGTCGTCTCGGCGATCCACTTTCCAGTCTCAGGTCCCGCCTCACTAGAATGTTCGACAGTCGCAGGTACGCCAACTTGTATGCGATGCAACGCCGCAGGGTTATCCATCCGATACCGTGTCATGAACTGCTCAATGGAAGGAACAGAATCCTTGACAAGCTTGAGCATGGTCATATACTGCGAGAGAAGACGCGTGCACGCAGGAGAGTATCTCTTGCAGCGTATGCATTTCTAAGTCTGACATGAAGTGAACAAAACGGGAACATACTGTGCCGCGGTAATTGCATCACGAACATAGGCGCGCTCCAGATAGTCAAGTGCAACAATGATCCCGTACAATGTACCAAGGAGATTGTACTTCTCTCGCTCAGCATTGTTCGTGAATAGTCGAACTTCTTCGTCCAGCGAAATGGTGGCCATCTTTGAGAGATAAGACTTCTCCTGAACTGAACCTATCAATTGTTTGTCTTTGTTTGCGAGGTGTCTTTAAAAGTTGAGTACCGAGACTCTATGTATGTACCTGATCGAATCAAGTGGGTGGCCACGCCTACTTACACCCGAACCATGCTTCGGACACAGACTAATGTAGACTAGACTAGACTCGTGACTAGTGCGTCTATCGAGGGCTTGCCTCATGGGGGCCAGGAGCCAGACCCCAGATACGCCACCAATCAACACGCCGCCAACACGCTCACAGAGTTTACGACAGAAAGACTTGTCCCCAGAGTGCCCATTGCCAGGACACTCTTGTCTTGTCCGAGTCGTCTTTACTTCGTCCAACTCAGCTTAAAGTCAAAGCAGCTTTAGACAAAAAGAATCTCGTAGGTTTGGTTGTTCTTCCTCGAGATCTATTCGGACAAGCTCAACTTGAATTAGTTCACTGCATCAAACGATGCCGGAGACCAAGACTTCTGAAAGCCTCCTGCGCAATGGCGTCAACTTTCCACCATTCAACGACCTTCCGGGTGAGAACGACATCGACTTCACCTACTACGATGAGGGCCCATACGGGTTTGCGCCCAGACAACACTGGTGCTTCCTCGGCGAGATTGTCGACTCCTACGGCCTCTGCCGAGTCCTATTACGTGTAAAGGACAAGGAAGGTCAGGTCGTCACTATTGGGTTGCACACAGAGGATCGCGGAGAGGCGCTCGTTCCGCAGATCAAGGAAGGCCACACAGTTGCTGTACTGTATGGCGAACAACATGGCTTCCTAGACATGACCGTCGGCATACGCGTCGAAGAAGCCTCCATTATCAAAATCATACCGTGCTCACTCGAGCAGCTGCTGAAGGCAAGCGATAATATGGCTGCACGCAACAACAAGTCGAAGTGTTGTGGGTGTTGTGGTAAATCTGAGAACACCTATGACAATACGCACTTGCGTTTGTGCTCCCGTTGCAAACAAGCGTCATATTGTGGAGAGGTGAGCGTTGGTATTATGTCCCATAAGTCCTGTCTGACTCGACCCTGTTCTTAGGCCTGTCAGAAGAAAGCCTGGGTGGGAGGTCACAAGGTCGACTGCAAGGCACTTGTTTGGGTACAATGGTTTGCAGAAAGAAACTGGGGAGTGTTCAACGGATATTTTAATTTCTGATTTTGATTTCTGATACCTTCGCGGTGATCAATTTTGGCTTTGCAAATTATGCTATTCTCCTACCAGTCTAGTTGTATCAATCTACTGCCAGCCCCAAAACATCGTTTCTCGAAATATGTAATGACCCAGTCTTTTCAGAAGTATCTGCTACTTTGATCCACCACTACTTTGAGGGAAGGAGCGAGGGAAACATATTCCGCTTGCTGCGCATCAGTTATCATCACTTGGCCGCCGACAGTGAGGGTCTCCAGGAGGAGACAATTTGATCGTACCAATAATGCCTTCATAGCTTCATGAGGCCAACATGCATTGCGACGAGCTTCAAGCACGCGCAAATTGGGGAGCGACATAGCATTGAACAAATCACGTAAAGGACGCGCGAGCAAAGGGTCATATAGTATGCATAAAGACTGTAATTTGGTGTGTGTGAATGGTTTCAAGGGTTCTACTCGGCTGAATGCCACGCGGGAAGTTAACGAGGAGAGGTTGGGACATAGCTGGAGTAAATGGATGACTTCGTTCGGACAACACACGGCAATCTGGACATCCGTCAAATGGGTCCACACGGGACTGAAAGAAGACAAGTGTTCGATGTCGAAAAACGGCTTCATGTCAATGACCCTGAGACTGCGTATAGTGGACGGTAGTCGCGAGACAGATTGTGCAATAGTTGGAATGTTAGAACGTGTCATCCCTAGTATGGCCAGATTCTGAAGTGCTGGGAGGTCTGCTACGAAGTATTCGCCCTGGGAGGAACAAACAGAGACTCGGAGAGATGTGATATGAGTAATGTAAGGCTGAAGAAGGTTTCGTAGTTTAGTGGAGTGGTAGCGTCCGAGTGCCAATGAGAGCGGATATCCTCGTGAACGCTTGAACCACAAGTCATAGCAGAAAGCTGCCCGCTCCCAGTCTCTGTCGTCGACTTCCACATACAACCTGCACCATAAATTGGGCATACCCACAGCAACCTCCCTCCATCGTCGGCATATTGCCGTTAACAGCATGGGGGCTTTTAGGGTTGATGGAGGCAATAATAAATTGGTTTCGGGGAGACAGTGATTAAATATTCTGGACAGGATTTCCGTTGGCAGGCGCCTGAGAACCGATCCGAGTGACTTGTGCAGATTCATCGACTGCGTAATCTTTTCCTTCTTTTCGAGAACCTGTTGATGAAGATTTTTCACGCTATCCATCACGGCCTCTAGGCCCGAGATCTCGTGTAGAACTGTATCCAATTGCCGATGGCGCTCAGTGATGATATTGATAACGCTCTGGCTTTTGGGCTCGACAGGAGAGCAATCGCTATTAGGGAATGTAGAGTATGGGGTTTCAAGGACTGGAATCTGCCAGTTATCATCAGTAAGATATGCATATCGGGACCAAGAAGTAGACGCACAATCACTTGCGAGCGTACGAGCTGGAACGGGTGATTCAGTTATTCTCAGCTGACACAAATTCTGATTTAAGAAACTGAATACTTACGATATTTTGTAGTGCACATATAATATCTGAAAGAGACTCGGAGACATTCAATTTTGAGGAGGCTGTCTGCATTGTTGTTGGCGTCAGACTTGAATGGAGTTTGAGTTTGCCATCTATTTATATAAATAAATTGAATAATTAAATGATTCGTCGATCGACGACAACTTTCCTGAAGCCAGACTTGAATCTGCAAAATGAGATACAATTGTTTATGTCATGATGTAAATCAATTACTTGTGCTCAAAGGGCACAGCTCCGTTGAAATATACCTTGCTCCGCAAGTACGTAATTCACCCTTCTTGACATTCAGCGCTCAGCACTCAAGCAAACCTTCTGTAAAATGGCAATGGATGAGCCTATGAAGGCCATGGAGCAGGCATTAGGCCCGTAAGCCAATCACCTGGACCTGACAAACAATGGACTTACATTTTGAATCTGGTAGGGTGTTTCAATTTGGAGTATCGATGCTGCGGGTTTGCCAGGCCCAAATGCTCGGTAACTCTAGTTTCAAAATGTGTTCAATCATTTGTGGATTGCACGACGGCAGTCCAATTATCTATATGTATGTATGTTGCCCATGATAAATGTTGACAGCTATTCATTACCCTAGGATCGATGATGGATCAAGCCACAGCTTCGAGAAATCAATTATTGACCAGCTTACTGCAGTCGTGACCACATCATTTACTACCACCTCAACGGCACCATCAGTAGCCCACTTCAATGACATCGCCAACAAAGATGGAGAGGACAGCGATGATGAAAATGTGGATGTGGAATCCCCCGATGCTACTGGTGAAATTGGGGACAATGTTAAGGAGAAACTTGTATTTGAGTCCTCCGAGGCAGTCTTGGTTGCGTCAACGTTTGACGATCTCGGTTTGAAAGAGGACCTTCTTCGCGGCATAGTTGCATACAGTAAGTTTATTTTTCTCCTTGCAGTGTTGCAAGTGCCGAAGTTTATCTACAGACCTCGAGAAACCGTCTGCTATAGAGCAGCGAGCTATTCTCCCAATAACACAGGGTCGCGATGTTATCGTACAAGCACAGTCTGGAATCAGTATAACACCCACCATCTCCATATCTATTTTGCAGTCTATCGAGGTCTCTGTTCGCGAAACACAGGCTCTAGTGCTATCACATACGCGCGAACTGGCGACCCAGATTCAGTCGGTGGTTCTCGCTCTCGGTGATTATATGAATGTCCAGTGTCATAGTTGCATTGGAGGTACATCCATTGGCGAAGACATTCGAAAGTTGGAACATGGTCAACACGTGGTGTCAGGAACCCCTGGTCGTGTTTTCGATATGATCCGGCGCCGTGCTTTGCGGACGCGCCACATTAAAATACTGGTTCTCACTGAAGCAGACGAATTGCTGAACAAGGGGTTCAAGGACCAAATATGTGACATACACCGTTACCTCCCCCCAGCTACTCAGGTTGTCCTACTGAGTGCAACGTTGCCTTATGACGTGTTGGAGATCACAACAAAATTCATGACTGATCCCATTCGTATCCTCGTCAAGAATGACGAATTGACACTAGAAGGGATCAAACAATTTTTTGTTGCTGTAGAAAAAGAGGACTGGAAGTTCGACACGCTTTGTGATCTGTACGATACACTTACCATCACACAAGCTGTCATCTTTTGCAATACCCGGCGCAAGGTATTCCTCCAAACAAATTTCTCTTCAATGTAGTTTACTGGTCAGAATAGGTTGATTGGCTGACAGAAAAGATGCGCGCGGCAAACTTCTTTGTGTTATCGATGCACGGTGAAACGGTTCAGAAGGAAAGAGATGCTGTCATGGCGGAATTCCGTGGTGGCACATCGTGAGTCAAATTTTTTTGCTTGCTTGGATCTGGAAAAGTTTTGATCTCTGTTATAGTCGTGTGCTCATCACGACAGATATTTGCGCCCGAGGGATTGATGTCCAACAAGTCTCCCTTGCTATCAATTATGATCTCCCGGCGTAATTAAATTTTCGTCGATTTTTTTCAATCTACTGACTGGGCCTCACTCAGCAATCGTGAGAATTACATACATCGCGTCAGGCACTCAGGTCGGTTTGGCCGGAAAGGTGTTGCTATCAACGTACGTTATCCCCCTCGTCACACCAGCTTGATATTTCATGTATACTTCGTTAGTTTGTGACTGTCGACGATGTGCATATACTGCGCGACATCGGTATGTGATTTTTACCTGGTCACCTTCATCACTCACACCACTTCAGAACAATTTTACAGCACACAAATTGTATGTTGCTCCTTCAGTTGTTTATTCATACTGTCTTCATTACTAATGATTCAATTCACAAGGACGAAATGCCGGTCAATGCTGCGGAGCTTATTTAGGAGTGATGCAGGAAGGCATTGAGCGCGGATGAATATTATAGGTCCGATTTGAGAGGATGTTCACTGTGCCTTCAGTTCATACGTTAGCTTCGCGGCAGAGACAATTCAAGGTGCGGCGAAGCCCTCAGCAGCCAACTTGAACTGTCAGAGTTCTTAATGATGCGGCTGCTTGCATGCAGCGAATATGCTAATATCGCTGACACCTATTTAGAGTCCATTTCATGCTATTGTTAGAAATCTGCGAGTCTTGTCCGCAAACTCTAGCTAGACGGCAACTTCAACTTTGTGGCCTTTTCCAAAGCCACGCTTGGCTACGTACGTGCAGACCTATCAACAGTTGTAGTGGGCGTCATTTTAAGCAACTCACACACGGCACGCTTGTCGGCGTTCTACGCAAAGCGTGCCTTATCTCCCTGCAGTATCTTCTTTGACAAGATGAACGGTCTCTCGGAGAGACGAAAACATGGTACACATCCCCTCCATCATCCTCGCATACCTTATCTCTATCCTAGCAGTCAGAATTTTCCCCACACATCGTAGACGCCCTAGGCTATTTAGAGAGCTACATGTACTTGACTCCCGTAAAGATTTTTTTATGTTAACGCTGCGACGAATTGTCCCGACCTGATCGACTCAACTGTGGTTTGTTCTGGACAGCTTGGTACTATGTTGACTTACCAAGCGGCGTGAGGTACAATTCGCGCCCACAGAACCAGAACCCGAGACTATTGGAGGAGATCGTATGTGATGGGCAGTCTCCTTTTCATGTACAAAGCTCTTATCATATCCCAACCACATCGTATAGTGCTCGGTCTATGTGCAGATGACTGCATCAAACGTGATGACTAAAAAGAGCCAACAGAAGTACATTTATGCAGTAAAGTGCGTTCGTGAACCTTAGAATCGGTAATACTGAAAGATATATAATTACGAAGTTGAGAACGTAAATACATGCGAATAGTTGTCGAAGAGTACCGCTAGTAACTGAGTCTTAATAACAAATAGCAGTACGAACGGGATTCCGAACTACTACTTTGAGGAAAGGAACAAGGGCAACATATTCCACTTGTTGCTCTACACTTGTAATCACTATACCACCGAAAACCAGGCTCTCCAGGGGACACGCTGACCTTGCCAGAAATGTCTTGAACTCCTCGTGAGGCCACCTTGATATATTTTATATTCCAAACATCAAGCACACGTAACTTTGGGGCGAGAGAGTACTGAACATGCCCCATAATGGGTTTCTGGATATCCAAGGATTGCCGTAGAGATGCAAGGTTTCAAGCTTGGCGTGCGTGAATGGCTTCAAGGACTTTTGTTGGAAGAATGCCACGTGATTCGTCAACGACAAGAGGTTGGGACATAGACGGAGCAAACGGATGAATGCATCTTGTTTATCTATGGAAATTTCGACTTTTGTTAGGTGGGCCCATATGGGAGCGAAGGAAGATAGCAGCTTGAATGTGATATGATTGGGAATAATGACCTCCTGAAGTACTGAGAAATCTTTGAATACACATTCAGGTTGCTCCATTCGCTGAAAATCGATATCGAGAGAAGAGATTTGATGGATATAAGGCTGGAGAAGGCTTCGTGCTAATGGACTCCAGTTATCATAGCAGCGGAGTGCCAGCGACATCGGATGTCCTGAAGTTCGTTTGAGCCACAAGTCATAGCAGAGGGCTCTTTTCTGCCAGTCATTGTGTTCGACTGCCAAACGCAGCCTGCACCATAAACTGGGGATGCCTACAGCTACCTCCCTCCATCATCGGCATATTCTGGTCAACAGGAGAGGAGCTAGCCTTGATGTGAGCTGCAAGTACTTGTCTTCTGGGAGACAGGAGATACAAATTTGGGATAGGATTTCAGTTGGCAAGCGCCACATAACCGATCTGAGCCTCTCATGCGAATTAATGGACCCGATGATCTTGTTCTTCTTTTCGACGAGTTGTTGGCGAAGGTTTTGGATACCATCCATAATCGTTTCTATATGTGAGATCTCGTGCAACACTGTATCTAACTGCTGCTAGTGCTCGGTGATGATGGCGCTGATACTCTGGTCTTTGAGCTCGACTGCACAGTGATCAAAATTAAAAAATGCAACTCGGGAGTATGGAGTCTCCAGGTCCAGCATCTACTGTGTTTTAATAACGCATCGAATACATACACATAGACATTGTCATACAGTTACTTGCGAATGTAGCTGAAGCGGTTTGTTATCATCCACAGAGTGATATATTTAAAACTTTGGCACTTACTATGTTTTGCATCGCAGAAATAATATCTGAGATTGCAGATATATTTGCATTCCAATTGACTGCCTGCATGTCGTTTGTGAGACGTCGATGCATGCTAGTGGTAGGCGCTAAGTTACAGTAGGCGATAATGTGACGTTGTTTGGTTCTGTTGAAATCTAAAGCCTTTGGCACTAACCGCACATTTGCCCGATCACGACTCAGCCTACAGGAGCGGGCAGTTATGATGGTTTCCGGCGCCCTCATAATGTCCGACACGAAGAGTGAAGAGAAGGTGGCTTTTGTGATCTCCTCGATTGCCTGCGTGTTGGTTAATGCGGAGAACCAAGTCGGTCTCCCATAGAAGCCCATAGGATAAACCCATCATGATATATATACTAAAATTAGTTTCTTCTGAATTAGCCTGGAGCATATGCGTTGACGAGGAACAAAACATTGAAACTTGAAGTGTCGTTGAATGATTGATCACAAGGCGCCGAAATGTCGGAGTTTCTCGGCAGAGTCGGCACCATAGCATCTTCCCTTCAACATCGAGCTCAGCGTTCTTCGCAGTTTCGCTCCACTTGCTTGCGTCCCTCCCCGAGCTGACACTCGGACCAGCACATAATTAGGTTGTGTCTTCACATAGCTGTATTTATTTTGTAGGTATCGCCTTCAATATTATGTAATAGTATGTCGCCAAATTGAAATATTGAAGTCTAGTCCCTTCTACGTGGATCTGACAAAACTTATTGGGTAACTTCTAGAAGACACCTGTATCATCATGGCCGTCATAGACATCAAAGTCATATGTCATCATGGATGTCATAGGCATTAGTTATATGGTCACAGAACGGTATATAACTGCTGAATTCAATAGCAAATGACATAACCAACCTCAATCACCAAAGCACTTCTCTCAACATCTATCATTTCTTTGCTTAATCATGTCTGTAGTGCGCGCATTTTACGATCCCTTCGCTGAGTTCGACAACCTGTTTGACGATGCTTTCAACGCTCGTTTCCGTCCCTCTCTTACCACCGAGGGCAGTACTGCATTGTCTCGTCGCCGTGATCAAGCCTTTCCAAAGTGAGTATGATATTACTTCCAATGTATTAAACACTCAACAGCACTGAACCGCACTAAAACAGAATGGACTTGCACGAGAACTCGGAGACTAAGGCAGTGACCGCAACATTCGAACTTCCCGGTATGAGACAACAGGATGTCAATATCGAGGTCCACGGAAACCGCCTGACCATATCCGGGGAGTCAAAATTCTCGGAGAATTATGATAGGAGCGGCTGTTTAGTGCAGGAGCGCTCGTATGGCAAGTTCTCCAGGACCCTTCAGATTCCTCAGGGGATCAAGGTGAGTACTAACAACATAAATTCCATGCATCGATTTGGTGCTTAGAGTTATCGCATTGTCCAGGCTGAGGATGTCCACGCAAAGATGGAGCATGGATTGCTCACTGTGTGTTTCCCGAAGGCTGGACCAGACCAGCAAGCCCAGCGGGTTGCGATCGCGTGAACACGCGGTAGTATCTGTCTGGTCCCACATACAATTGTTATCAATAGCACACCATGAAAGTGGAGAAGGCATCCGAGTCTGAAATAAGAATGTATCTGTACGGTAGTGAATACCGGGCCTGCTTGATCAATGATATCTTTCTCGAATCAAAGTTTCATTTGAATCATGTCAAGCTCATAGAATAACAGTACACACAGAAGTACCCGCAAGTGTCAAGCATGTCCTGCGCTAATCCTACGCTACACATTAGTACTTTGATACAAACGGTCATAGTGGATCTCGCACTGCAGTTTGTCACGAGCTTAGCGTAATGCTCGCGAACACCAATGATCAAGCATGGGCGCAGCACAAACACCTGAATGAGTAAAAATGTTTGACAGGGAGTTCCTATAGACTATCCAGAAGCCAATCCCTTGACAACCGAGTTTTTTGATCATTACAGGTCGCAGAACTGTTTAACAGCGCGATGGTCTCCTGGCATGCAGTAGTGAGCGCCTCCAGAAGTTGGTCATGCCCATCAAAGTCAACATCGCAATGGTGGGTGCCGAAGAGAATGCGCTCCTCTGGTAATCCGAGTCATTAATGATCCTGATGCACTTGAGTGATTCGTCCATGGCTACATAAATCCTACCCATTATTATTATTGCGGTAATCACCCCGTTGGAGACATTGACAACGAGATATATCTGTACCGCTGATACATGGCATGTAACTGAGGGATCGTTGTGACTTGTGTGATGTTTCTATCAATCAAAAATCACTGAAACTGTGAAACTCACCGCCCGATACTGTGCTTACGACAACACCCATTCAAGCTGGTGCGGCGTACATGACATGGCCCAACAAATGTGAGCGATTTGCATCAAATAAAACAGACTTACACCTGTGGTAGTTATTGTGTTGAACCAACAGCTAAGGTCATCGAGGATCTCACTCACCGCTACATGAAAGTGCAGTCGGTTGGACTGAAATAGCAGGCATCAGTGCGGAAGTAATACTTACTACGTCTATCACAGAGTTTGTTGTGAGGTATACCGCGTATCAGTAACACTTGTTAACCACACTTCTAGCACACGCCGCATACACTGAGATACAAACAGGAATGGAAGACCAGCATTGTCTCTGCATGAATTTATTATGTGTATGTGCACCCTTCTAGTGTGAGACGTTGTTCACCCAGACCAGTTTGACCTATAAAATCGTTCTTAGCGAGATTGTTGCTGCAGTAATAGAATCGACCTTCCCTCTCTGTGAATTTCAAAACTAGAAACACCATAGGGGTATTGATATTTCCCCCAGCTACGAAACCATATCCAGGGTTAAATCAATGCACGCTGGACCGTCATAGTCGGACTGCTTCTCTACGAACCTATGACATAGCTACCAATACGATATGATTTAATGAACGGCTACCAGCTGGGATCGTTTAAAACTAGTAGGATTATGTTGTTCGAGAGTGGTGTGAGCGAAAGCGGTGGACTTGGCGGACATATGTGGACTATATTTGATATCTATTCCTGCCTTTAACAGTTGTCCGAAATAGAACAAGACGACCAAGAATTGAAAGGGTAAGTCGATCTAGGGTTGATCCAGGGTTCCATCAGAGTAGATGTGAGTTTGATGTGAAACCTGCAGTGCAACGTTTGAAATTTGGAGGTATGCATAACACATTTTTGAAAGATAAAGAACTGGACCACGGAGATATGTCGGCTGACCCATGACCCGGTCGTATCTCAGATACTGATATGGTCCGCTGCCAAGGGCATCGAGAACATTGATTGATAACACTGTACCCTGCCACAGCGCCCAGTATATCCCTGAGTCGGACTTGGCGGACGGATTGTTGCATGCGTTCCTCAAAAGAGGACTGGAATAAGGCCGTGCGCTGTGTTCGTTAGACCGAACAAATAAGCGCTGGAGAAGGTGATATTATGACTCTTCCTTGAGTTTGTGTCGTTTCTGTTATAATGAGATGATGCGGTTGAAAGACGACGACTTGAAGTATTTCCCACCGCTGTATGCCAAGAGCAATGCAGGGTTATACTGTAAGGAGAAAGAAGTTCAATTTCGAATTGTGTCGGTCGACAGAAAACACACCGTAGGATACCGTGCACCCCAACGACATTCCAGTGAGAGAAGATCGTTCGATCCGCAGATGTCTTTCTGAGCGTAAGATGACATGATCCGAAATTTAGTCACATGAGGGACTGGAGGGAAGTCGGGAGATACACCGAGACTAAATGGCCGAGGCAGCCTATGGACTGGATAGCGTTTCCACCAAAGACTCGGACACTATACACATCAGATTAGGGATATGACCATGAGATAAGTATTTAGGGAGGATGGTCGCAGGGCTTGTCGGTGTTTGTAGCATTTAAACCTAGATGCCCGGATGCAGTATCTAGCAGTGATCTCTCTCCAGTCTCAGCTCAGCGCACGGTGCGCAGATCGCTAAAGAGATCACAGATTGGGATTAATCCCAGCACTCGAGTCGCATACTAGTAGTGGTGTGGGCCCGGGTTGGTGCAAAGTTCAAACTGGCGTAGTCAAATTACATAATCATGGAATTTCATATCAATTGTCTGTTTGCAAATTCTCGTCGTTTAGACTCTTAATGTCGCCGCATCTCCCGACTGCGGGCACAGAAATATCCAAGTACTGTACTTGCTGTCTTATCAATTCTCCCAGCCCCGGATGACAGCCAAATCTGACCTTCCACCGGTTCATACAGAAGGGGCCGCCTTCCAAGAGGACAACTTAAGGGGGCTCAGAGACATTGGAAGGTCTCCAAGGATTGGGACCCTTCCTCAAACTCGCATGAGTTTCTTGAAGGTGGTCTAGCAGCTTGGGCCACTGCTTTTGGAGCGTAAGAAGACTCGGATCCTTTGTGCCCGGCCCTTACCTAGTCTAAACAGGTTTCTGGTACAGTTTTGTGGGTTTGGGTAAGTCCGGTGCAAGTGTTAGTGTTGGTGGAAAATGGCTCTGTGACTGAATCAGTCCAATAGGTATATAGACTCATTTGGTGTCTATGAAGGTACCGCAACAGACTAGAGCAAGCATGGAATATTTAATCAGTTACCCTCTAGACTTCTATACCCGACATTACCTAACAAATGAGACGTCGTCTGCTATATTTAGTTTCTATTTGCGTTTTCATGATGGGGATCTTCAATGCTTGCAGATGGATCGGGAGCACGAGCGTGTTTTTGATGAATGTTATGGGCCTACTGTACGACGGAGGGTGTTTGTGAGTATAGATCTATTGGAGGTTCTCAACGACACTCAGTAAGCTTAACTAGTTACCATCTCACGATTGCTAGATCGTTTCAACAGAGTTTTATGTCGTCTTTGTCAACACCCCATCAGTACTACCAGGTAATCTTCCCCGATTTAAAATCTCGTTTCCTAACTCGGTTTTGGATATTTCTCTCTCAAGGTTCAAGCTTGGGTATTGCGTCTGGGCTCATGTATATCCACAGCATAGCTATAATCTCTCGTCATTTCCGACGGAGGCACACACTGGTTATGACATTCGCTACTGCAGGCCTATCGCTAGGTGCTATTATCTATCCGATCATGCGCAGTAACCTCTTCAACGGCCCTCTTGGCTTCACCGATGGCGTCCGTGCAAGCACAGAGTTGATCACTCACTTCTCTTCACTACATATCTGTGTATGCGAGCTTGCCTTGATCCGCCGGCGACACCAGTGAACTATGTTGTGGCAGCTAGAGAATGTATTCGCAATGTACTATTTATTCTCATGATGGCAGGGTGAGACCGCCGCACATCTTCTCTTGAACACCTCCAACTAACCATCCTACAGGAGCATTCTTTACCAGCTCGGTTTCTACTACCCGTTATTCTTCTTTCAACTTGACACCATCAAGCACGTATCAGCATTAAATTTTCCTTTTACTCTGAGTTCCAGTACTATGCAAGTGATCCATCTACCGACAGGATCTCTAGTTAGTGAGTGATTCTAAGTGACTCCAATTGTATGAGCAACTCACGTCGGGGTTCATTTACGGGGGTCCCGAACTTGGTCATAATTGCGTCGTTCTTGTGCAGTGTGCTCATCTTGGACATGATTGGATTGAGTAGCTTGGCCAGCGTCGTTGTCCTTTGCGTGGTGTATGGTCATTTTTCTGGAATAAGTAAGTACTTTTTTCAAATACAGTGCGATCAGCTGGGTTTCATTATTCAAAGTAGCCACTTATGGCTCTTTTGACCCCGACCTTTCTGAGTGATCGTTTCAACTTGAACGTACGAACCATCTGATCTGGACCATAGAGCGCGGATGGGCATTTGTATCTTCAGTCTTGGTGTGTATCATCCTCGCTTCGACGGTGTTTAACTTATCAGTGCTGGGATCAAGATCATGGATCCCAATCTGTGATATCCTAGATGAGTACTATCGCATCCACAAGGTACGCACAAGAAGAAAGGTCGAGACTCGAGAAATTCTAGTCAAGGCCCAAGGCGCGAAGCCACGGAGACATCCAGGAGGTATTCGGATCGGCCCGTGTGCAGAGAACGGTGAGAGGGTGATTTTTGTATTCGAGATTTGAGAGGCCCTCCTCGGACTCCGAGTCGGGGATCGCGGACTCATCAGTTCACTGATGTAGGTAAGAGACTCGAGTCGCGGCCTCGGAATCTCATGCAGCAGTGCAAGTTAGGGACGGTGGGCACACGCCAGTGCTGCATGTACTTTATTACCGATAGAGTTGTACATAGCGTCACAAGACAAGCACCACAACTCAACATCGGCAATCATGAAAGGGGCGCTGTCACTGCCACCAGTCAGGAGTCAGCACCGATCGGAATTCGAACAAAGAATCGACATGCTCGTCATGATAATAGCCATACCGTGACATAATAGGCATCAGAGGTATGTTACATTGTTGGAGTTTGGTCTTATGGAACAGGATTTAATGAACTGACCGTTCTCTTCCTGAACATTTCGTACAACGCGACGCCTGCTGCCCACCAGTCGAGACTGTATCCTATCATGTGACAAGATAAAGGCTCAGCCGCATCAGGGAATTCATGAGTTCGAGAAATTGTAGCCACGATAACTATAGAAAGATATATTTTTTCTTCTACCAAATATACGCCAACAGATTTGATGCGTTGATACATACGCATGCATGTCTACAAATTTTGAGTACTGTCAGGCATTCATGGCAATGTTGGAATATTTAGTGACGAGCTCGACTCGGAAGGAGCCGAAACGGTGGCTTCAATCGTCGGTGGATAAATACAGTAGCGAGTTTTTGTGTACGCTACGCGTTTGTTAGCGGGTTCCCTGTACAATCGAGTTTGATCGTACTTCGACGATGTGTCTGAGACTTGCGGATAACTCAATAGGCTATGGTGGATCTTTGGTGACGGTTCGATTTGCCGTTATGCCGTGCACATTTTTCACACACCGCTATATTTATCGTTGTGTATCTTATTATTTGTCATTGTATATCCTAGAGTAAACAATTCTGATATGGTCACAGGTGACTGTTCCGATCGATTGTCGGCAACTCTAATCGATTCGATCCAGGCTTAACTGCGCTGGACCACGAGACACCACTCCTCCTCCTGACAATCCCAATTAGCCCCCCTGCAATTTGAAGAATGGTGAGATCCTTTCTCTGACCTTGATTTGGAGGAACTATGGGAAAACATATGCTTATTGCCACTCAACACAGCAATTCGCAGTGTGGGAGACCCTCAATTCACTGCATTCGTTGATCACATTGGTGAAGACTGCTCTGGAAATCAACAAGATCTTGCACTCATAGCAGCCACCACAAACATTGATAAGACCATCGACTTCCTCTTCCCGCAAGAAATCATTGAAGATGCTGACACCTGTCTTCATTGTGCCTTCCCATCAGGAAATTCACACATTCCTTAACATGCTTAATCAGCTTAACTCACTTATCTCAAAACTTGTTTGCTCTCTCTCACATCATTCACCTGGCATATCTTATATTTTTTGAGTGCGAAATACAATAAAACATGCATATTAATATATCTCAACTTTTTTTTTCTGAATTCATTCACATTGAAATTTTGGACAAGTAGATTCAATTTCACCAAGGCAGTTAAGTGTAAATAAGTCCGCATAAGGGCACATCAAGGAATGTGTGAATTTCCTGATGCCTCTCCCTTCTCAACATCTATGTTAATCAATTCAATGATATAATTCTTGACAAATTACCAGGCAATTTTTGTTAGTACCACACATAGGCTTTGAGCGCACACACCACTCACTACACAACACAGAATCTTACTTCAGCTCAGACAGTCTGAAAGAAGCCGACCACACTCCATTGCTCATTTGGATTTGCCTGGATTTTGTCTGCATTTGGACTTGCCTGTATTCGTTTGTGCTTGCCTGCACTCATTTGGACCTGCCTGGACTTGCATGTTGCC
>JABCPU010000670.1:0-31620 GCA_016800925.1 Suillus spraguei | reverse complement strand
TTACAAAGCTATACACTCTTTAGATCGGCATGGCAATCTTTTGTGTGTTTACACTCAAAATGTTGATACTATGAAAAAAACTGCCGGAGTGTTGTCCTATGGAGTTCCAAAATCATTCCAGATAAACCTGATTTCCCCATGATATATTCCATTGTTATGACATCTGAACCAGATGTCTTATACTCTTACCCAGCATCATGTGGAGCCATCTGTCACTCTTCTGGGTTAATCTGCTTTAGATGGGCTTCTTACATGCATTCACTGCAGCACAAATTTTGACAGTGGACATCAGAGTATTAGGTGTCCAAATGTTGTGGTTTGTGAAGAGGAGCAACCAGATTTAAAAGATATTCTTAATCATGATGAGAATCTTGTGGATGTGGTGCTGGCTGTGGGTGTTCACCCTCTTCCTTATACTAATCTTGGCAGTATCACCAAATGATTTACTCAAGCTGTATAGTCAAGAGCCAAAGCAGAGGATCCATCAGGAAAAATGTACTTAGCAACTATGGAAGAAAGTACTGTATTATGATCCAAAGTAGTCCATTATAGCTATATATGCTAGAATGACAGTTATGGCTAGAATGGCAAGGTGCCAATCTTAATAGCAATTATAGATGCCACTTTTCCTGTCTTACATATAATCTAACTATTTTGAGTCATTATAGCTATAGTTGCAGGGTCTCAACTATTATCTCAACCTTGCCATTCTAGCTTATAACAGTCATAATAATTCATTTTGGCTCATAGATGCGAAACAATAAATAATGCAATATATATATATATATTGGCAAAAAGTGCTTGAAAACACCACAATAGAAAGACAGTAATAATCTATTGAACCTCTCTCAGCTAGTTGCTGCTTAGCAACTTCTTCAAGAGCTTCTATATCCACAGACATTGTTGACATAGAATGCTTCATGATACTGGTGGCCTCAGAGGACATCTTACTAATAAACACAAATATTAAACTCAAAGGTGTATGTATATTTAGACAACTTCACTTACACTAGTACCTCCAACATATCAATCTTCATGAGCTTATAGAAGGAGAGTGTCTTGGTCTTGAAATCTCCCAGAAGAGTAATGTAGGGCATCCATTTGAAAATCATCAATAATTGTTCCTAGTAGTCTTGGAATCTTACTCAGAGCGAAAATTTCATCAGTAAAAGCCACTACACTACCAGAGCCCTTGAGTTTGCCATTAATGCAAAGCCTTTAAGAGTGCATTGAATCTAAATTAAAGAGCATCAGCGATAGAACCAGTATTAAGTCAAATACTTACTACACTAGCACTTAAAGTGAGTATCGGGTCTGGAAAATCTATATATTTATTGCTATCCCTACCCATTCTCATCACATCTCCCTTGATAGTCTAGAACTGATTGCCTATCAAGTACACCACACCCAAATTTAGCCAAGCCTTGGTACAATCATAAGTTCTCTCCTGTTCATGATATTAAAAGGTGTTGAATGATAATATATATACCACTTACCTTCAGATCAATCCCATCATATAAGAATCTGTTTTCTTGCAAGAGCCATTGACAAGCCAAAGCTATCTCCTCTCCAGGCCCAAGATTGGTAAGACCGTACCATATTGGTGCTCTTAGTCTAGCTTTAACCATGAGCTCCGCTCTCATAGAGCCTAGACCTTGTCATGCCTATTCATCCTAGTGTCAGTTTTTAAATGATGCCATACATATCACTTACATTTGTAACCAACATATTCTTCATAGCCAGGTCATCTTCCACCTCCTTAAGATGTATCTTGAGATTCTTATGAGCCAATGTCACAAGAGTCAGCACCTCCCAAGATTTATCTTCTTTATATGTAGAGGAAGGAAAAGCTTCAACTAGTGCTCCATGATGCTGCATATCTCTGTTTACTATCTGGGCAATGTGATGAACCTGATGTAAAGATTCAACCTCACCTGGGCTGTAGATAAACTACCTCCTAAGTTAGTATATGTGATCTTGTGCTTTGTCTAATCTGCTTCACTTGTCAAACAAGAGTGTTCAACCTTAAAGGGGGATGCCTGTTAGTATAGTCTAATCCAAGTCAAACCAGTAAGCGAATGTAGTGTCATAGTCAGCGGTAAGCTGCCGCGGTTAGCGATGATGCCATAGAACTAGCATGGTAAGTAGTGGTACTAGCGCTGTTGAAACAATGTCAGTAACTGTAGCATCAAGCGATAATATCAGCAGTAGCGGTAAGGCGCGAGCAGTGCAAAGAAACAGTAAAGAATGCCACAGTACTCTCAGCGGTAAAGTAGTGGTGAGCGTGAAGTTCAGTCAAAATAGGGGTCAAGGATCTAGTGGTATGGCAGCGGTAATGGTGAACAAGCGAAATTGATTAATGAGCGGTAAAGAACTTTAAAGACTAAGTCTACTACTGGGTAGATCCAGAGCTAGACACTAATCCTGACCTATAGTACAGTGAAATGAGGTACTGTATTGTGTGGGCTACGCAGTGCTTATATTCTAAATTGTATGTAATTGGAATGCTGTAGGCAAAATCAGTAGTGCTCAAGTACAGTAACCGCCATATGTAAATGTAGCACGAGGCAACATGTAATAAGGCTTGCTGTGGAATCAGTGATAAATGGTCATGTACAAACTACGCACCAAATGGAGCTATGCAGATGCAGCAAGGACATGGAAGGACATCAGTTCGTGGAACATGATGTGGCAGTCAGGATGGTGTGTGGTAAGCATGGGATGCTGCTGGCAATGCTAAAGGGGTAAGACAGCCATGGACAAGTGGTAACTCCTATAGATGTGAGACGAGTGCTAAAAGGTAGGGTTTTGAGGCTAGTGCCAATATGTTCGTTACACAGAGGTGTAGAAAACTCAGATAAGTTGACCTTGGCCTTCCATTTTGATGTAATGCTGGATGTAGGAGTGTCCATTGAGCCACCATCATCGACACCTACTTCTACCTATATAAACTGTTAGTTAATAGAATATATAACAATTTGATTTACCTCTTGATCCTCTAAGACAGTATTCTTCTTTTTGAGAGAAACACTTTCCTTCTCCTTCTCCTACAATACATCCTGCTGGTCCTGTTCATCTCCAGATTGTACTCCTGATGGTAAAGACTTGTTTCTATCATCATCTTCTATCATCCTAGTATTCTCATCGCCTTCTTCCTCTGAGAAAACACTATTATAAGCCAGTAAATCTGAAATAGTATTGACCTTTTGATGTGAAGATGTTTGCATATGAGGCTTTTTGGAGGGACTACCTATGAAGGGATGAGATAGAGCACTATCATCATCTTCAGAAGTATCTGATTACTTCTCACTTTCCACTGCATCTTTCTCAAGCATAGCAGCTGTACACTTTCTAGTAACTGCAAAAAGTATTTAGTCATATGTTTCAGTCAGAACATCAACTTATGCTTTCTTTTCTGCTGTTCTTGAGCTAATTCTGCAGCATTTTTGGCTTTCAGAAGCTTTTAAAGCTCCTTCTCCTGAGAAGCAGAAAAGTACTAGTGGAAGTTGGTTTCCCTGAGGTTTTTTAGCTGGCACCTTTTTGCCTTTACTTTTCTGGGGGCTATGATAGAGGTCAAGAATAAGAAGAGAATAAGGATGTATCCCTCACAACATTTTAATTAATTCAAATTAATTCATTTATAGGTTATGTAAGAATAAGTTCATCACTTCAAATCAGTCTCAGAAGACACAATATGAATCAGAGGCAAAAAGGTAAAGTAGCCTGTATAAAATTAATAGACTTCACAAGAAAATTGAATTATAGAAATCATGGATGATCAATCCATTTTATCATCTCTGTGAGCCAATGTAGAGACATTAACATTTAGAACAAGAGATAGAAAGGGCGCCACAGGAGAATCAACTTTGCCTGGGAGTAGTTCCACCAGTTCTACTAGAACTTGGTATTCCTCTGGGAATGCTCTCCTAATCTTGAAATAGTTAGAATGATACAAGAAAAGAGTTTAGGATGTTATATACCACACCCTCAATCCATTCAAATTCTTTCTGAAAGGCAGTTTGAATGTCCAGATAGAGTTATTCATACTGGAACACATCCTTGTCAGGATAAGGATAAGGCAGGCACTGAGTGAAATTGATTGGGCGTCCATTGGCCTTCAAGTAGTGGGGATGAACATTTGCAGGTGCATCAACACCCTGCAATTTTTTCAAAACTGAGTACATATAAGGTGTCATTATATAATGACTCACAGAGAGTCCATAGCGATTCCACCAAGAAAAGAGCACAGTTGAAAAAGGACATTCTGACTTATCCTCATCTGGGTTGCCAGTGTAGTTCTTAAAGATGTTGAGGCCATTGAAACAGCCTCAGAGTTTTGGGTACAGCATTTTTCTCATAGTGTCTGGCATGGAAGAACATATGAAAGCCATCAGAGTTCCATCAGCATTCCACAGATTCAAAGAATCTCTGGTGATATCTTAAAGATGCACCAATAGCAACAACTAGGGAAAGACTCACACAGATAATGCAGACATAGATATGTGAATACAGGCATCTTCTGCCTTATGCCCTTCAGAATAAAAATGTTGGAGCTACAGAACTTGAACAAACAATATAAGGACGACCATAGACTTTACTTACCTTGAGGCGAATGTCCTCTATATCTTTCACATCCTCTCCCTGTTCTGCCAATCCTCTTTGCTGGTTGGTCCACTCTACATTTTGTTGCTGGTCGTGGGATAGGGAAAATCTTGTGTCACATGCATAGTTGGTTGTGATGGTGATTATATTGAAATCAGTTGCTGACGCTGAAGGTGAGACCTGGGTAGACATTAGAGAGCCCTGGACATTAGTAAAGACATTGTTTTCCCATGATGGGGATCTTGAGGGTAGTAGGTAGTTGCTAAAGCATGGTTGTATTATCAACTGGAATGTGGCACAGAACATACATTACTTACTTGAATTTGACAGAGCCAAAGAATACATCAGAATCACTAAGACAGGCACAGTCAAGAACTGCTGGCAGTTTGTACAACTGTGTCATTTGAGGCATGCAAAAGTTCTCCAGAAGGAATGGTAACTTTGCTTTGATGTAGTGGATGGAGGGTATGATATTGGTGCAGACTAAGTCTCCAGAGGCTGGATGCAACAACCACAAGTTCAATAACTATCAAGTAGATTAGAAATGAACTCACAGCTATTATCTGGCACCCTCAGCAATTTAGCAACTTCCCAGAGCACTCTCTCATGTGCTTTCACCATACTCCAATGAAGATCCAACCCTGCGATGATGAGCAGTATGTAGAGTGTCCCTCCCCCTACAAGTGTTACGAACTGGGGTGGCGTCACCAGCGACAGTGAGAAGACACAGGCGGTCTGCTGGGAAGTTCTTACAATGCCCAAAAGAGGACAAGGTGAAAGTACAAGGAACGCGTTCCGAGTACGATCAAGGGTTTGGCCTCAAAGACAAGTCTAAGAGGTTCTGCGAGAATAGAGACTAAGGCTAAGGAGTGCTTAGACTTAGAGACGATTCAAGACAACTTAGGTTGGAGACCTAAGCGAAGGAGATTCCAGGTAAAACCCAGTAAGATTAAAGTAAAGAATCTACTACAAGTACACTGTGCTTAAATAGGTACATATGTGCGCATAGGCCAGGTAACCGTGGGAATATAACTGCGTATCCTAATAAGGAAGGCATGTTTTGTACAGATGCGTTGAGCATGTGAGTCAAGGTCATGTGACAAGATATACAAGGAAACGGATAAAGGAGAAAATGGATAGGGGCACGTACAACTGTAACATTACCCCCGTATTACATTGAAAGTCACCGGCTTTCAAGCATCTCTATTGTCATCATAGACGGGATCATAGTCGTCGTAGTTAGCGACGTCTTCATCAGCGGCACTTCCTCCTAGCATATAAGCTGCTTCCTCTTCTGCTACAGTCCTCGCCCGTCGACCTTCTTTTCATCGCCGACGGTTAATAAGATACTGTTCCCACCTACGCAGTGCATCATAAAATCCATCATCCTTCCAGGTAAGCGTAAACAGAGGTTCCCCTTGACGCTGAGGGCAGTAAATGGACAGATGGGTAGGGGCGTGTCGAAGACAGATTTGGCATTGATAGTCGAGACAGTTCTTTTGTCAATGTCCAACGATGCCGCAGATTCGACATTTCATGTTTTCGTCAGTGTCAGAAGTAGACATGCGTAATGGTGATGGTGAGATAACGGGTTTAGGACTGGTGGATCTAGCACGTTTCTTCCCTTTCTGTCGTGTCATGCGTTTTAAAGCGAAGGCATTGTCACGTCGAAGTTGCGCCTGTTGCTTGCTAGTTAGAGTGTATGCGGACGTGGGAAGGTCAGGAGTGGTCCCTCTTTCAGCAATTGTAAGGAGTTCGTTAGAGGAAGAAGGAGAGGTGATGCCGAAGTCTTTTACTAAGACCAGCGAGACAGGATCCATTGGACCAAATGACGATGGGATAGACATGGGAGGATGTATGTGAAGGTCGCGTAGTCGAGGACCGAGCACTACCAGCTCAGTGACAGGGATTCCTAATAGTTTTGCGGCCTCACACTGTTCTTCTGTGCAAGGTTCATATAGCCATGTGGGATGGTCATGGGAGACCGTGACGGGGGGCGGTGAAGTTGGTTGTTTGATAGGGGATGGGGTTCGGGGAGAAGCGAGGTCTGCTTGCGTTTGTTGTAAGTCAGTGATGGCTTCTTCGACTAAGTTTCTGGCTGCTCTGGTTTCAGTGACTGATTGCTGGATGGTTTTGACGACTGCATTGGTGAGCTGCCGATCTCTTGGACAGCAGTGCATAAGCCAGCAAGGGCGTCAACACTAGAATACATGTGCGAAGCAGGGGGTGCTGGAATAGGAAGTGGCGCATCTTCCTGCGGAGAGGGAGGTCGAGCAACACCTGCTCAACGTTCGGATACGATGTGAATAGCTTCTTCAACATCGTTTTTAAAGAACCGGGAAGCAACAACATAGCATAAGAACGAATGCGTTTTTGAAGATGTAAGAAGCGTTGACGATATGTAGTGTCAGTGGTTTCATTGGGCTGTGGCTTCGATAATGGCGGCAGTACGGATGATGTTGACGAGGAGGAGGGCCGGGAAGGCACCTCTTTCTGTGAGGATTCTTTCGATTTCAAGGGCGTGTCCTTCACATAGAAGGGCGGCTTCGATGTAGGAGGTATTGTCGATTTCAGTGGCAAGGGTTCCGTAATGTTCAGCATCAGAGTTGGAGTCATTGTTGGCAACGGTGACGGGGGTGATATAGGCAGTGGGGAAAGACATTTGAAGTGTTGTTAGTTGATCAAGTGCTAGTGCGAGTTGATTGACTGAGGGATAATCAGAGGGCATGTTGCTTCTTATAAGCTTTCAGGATTCGAGCGGAGTTCTTCAAGTTCTTTTCTGGGAGCCATTCGTTATCTCCCGATGAGTATCCTTTCCAGGAAATGAGATAGCGTCGGCGAGTGCCGGTTCCTTTGTGAGAAAGAATTGCTTCTATTTCATATTCTTCTTCTTCTTCAATGATGTCAGGTGGTGGTTCGGGGAAGTTCGGACTGTGTATGTCTGTTTCACTATAGGACGATAAAACAGAAGCGTGGAACGTGGGATGGATTTTCCACTGCGGAGGGAGTTTGAGCGTGAACGTGATGGGTGATAAAACCTTGATGATCGGGAAGGGTCCGTATCGCTTTGGCGCAAGTTTCCTTGATGGGAGTTTGAGTCTAAGATTAGCGGCGGATAGCCAACCTTATCTCCAATCTTCCATGGAATGTACTTATCGCCTCGGGATTGTTCGGCCATTGTTTGCATTGCATATTATGGCAAGCGATTGCTTCTTCTCTTATCTTCTGCAGGGATCGTACTCGATCTTCTGCTGCGGGGACTGATAAATCAGGGATAAGGTGAGGGATAGTGCGTGGCTCGTATCCCATCATCAAGTAGAAGGGTGATGCATTCCTTGCATCATGTTTTCGGTGGTTGTGGACGAATTCAGCGATTGGTAGGTGTTCCACCCAATCTTCAGGGTTGTTGCGACAATAGATGCGTAGATACGTTTCAAGTTCTTGATTTAGCCTTTCAGTTTGACCATCAGTCTGTGGGTGATAAGCTGTAGATGGAGCGATAACGTAGTCGAGAAGTCGAGCAAGCTCCTTAGAGAAGCGAGATAGGAATTGCGGACCTCAATCTGAGATGACTTTGTCATGGAGTCCAAATCGCCGGTAGACGTGTTTCAAAAATAGTTTAGCAATGCCTTCGGAAGTGATGGTTTTCAAACAAGGGATAATAATTACCCCCTTTGTAAGGCCATGGTCTACCACGACCATAATACTGTCAAAGCCCCTAGAGACAGGAAGATCAGTGATAAGATCGACAGAGACCTGGGAGAAAGGTCAGGTCACAGATGAAGGGATCGGGGCAAGGGGGGTCGAACAGGGTGTGTATCAGCTTTCATTTGCTGACAAAGGGCGCAACCTTCAACATATTTCCGAATATATGAGCCCATAGCGGGCCACCACGCTTCTCGTTTAACGAGTTCTTCGGTTTTGAATCTACCGGGGTGTCCCGCGGTAGGATGATCATGGTAACGTTTGAGGATATCGGAACGATGTGCTGGTGGAATATAGGCGCGATTCTTAAAGTAGAGGACGTTTTCCTCAATCTTCCAGTCAGAGAGTGCTGATTTCATAGGAGGAAGGCACACGCCATCAAGGGCATCAAATGCTGTTTTAAAGACAGGGTCGTTGAGGGGGTCAGAGGATGACAATACATCCTTTAGGTCTGTCATATACCATACTTCTAATCTCAGATCCGACCATATCCGTCCAGATCCGATTGTTTCCATATCCGTCCGGTCCACAGATCTTGTCCGGACCACCCATCCGAATGTACTCACTTCTCACACCTTAACTCCCTTGTGTACATCTGCGTCTATCTCCTTTCGTCATTTCTCCTGCTACCGGTACTCCGGCTGTTTATATTTCCGTCCTGTGTTACTGAACCGTTCCTGTGTTCATTTCCGATTCATGCTTACTGATCCGCTGTGCATTAACTAATAGACTTCCGCTACGCTTTGTACATAGCCCTCGGTCCCGGACTTGTTGATTATCCGTCTTAGATACTTACAGTATATAAACCACTTGTAGATCTCCATAGAACCTTAGTTTGAATATCATCTTAGATTCTACTCATTCTGCCTCCTCCGGACTTAAGCCACTCTCCGCTTTAAGTCACCTTCCGAGACTTAGGATTGATTCCTATAGTCTATACCTCCGACTCTATCTTCGGATAGTCCATCTCCGTTAGTTTCTAGTTAGGAACTCGTTCCGAAACTAGCCTTAATCTCTGTCCTCTCCTTACGTTCCGAATTACCTTCGGACATATCATATCCGACACCTTTGGACACCCGGATCCGTCACGCAACCCCTTCCGGGTCTTCGGATGAATAACTCCTCCCTGAAATAAGGGGCATTACTCGAGAAAGGGGCACAGTGTACGCACTGAGGCCAAAAGCCCTTCGGATCTCTCTACCCTTGAGTACAGTCTTAACAAGGTCGGTGTCAATAAGACAAACGAATAGAGCGTCAGGGAGGAGGGTCTGGTCTTCGTTATCATCTTTGCCGGAGTCATAGTCAGGCCGGCGAGATAGTGCATCAGGTACTGCTAATTTAGTACCTGCAACGTGGTGCAGTTCGATATCGTAAATAGACAAAATCAATTGCCAACGTGCTTGGCGACGGGTAAGCTTCTGTGCACTTCTAAAGTACAGAAGGTTCTTGTGGTCGGTGAATACCAGGACGGGGTGTGGGTTTCCTTCAAGATAATGGCGCCATTCGTTCAATGCCTGGATTACGGCAAGGAGTTCCCGGTCAAAGATCTGATAGTTGCGTTCTGCAGGGTTCAAAGACTGTGAAAGATATGCACATGGGTGATAAACACCATTTTCATCAGTCTGCAAGAGAACTCCGCCGGTTGCTACGAGCGAAGCGTCGGTGGCAATAGCAAATTGTCGGGAAGGATCAGGGTTACAGAGTACCGGTTGGGATGTAAAGCGTTGTTTCAGTTCTTCGAAGGTGTCCATGCATTCAGTTGACCAATCAAAGGCCTTATCTTTCTTTGTTAAATCGATAAGAGGTCGGGCGATGTCAGAATAGTGGGAAATGAACGTTCAGTAGAAGTTGCAAAAGCTGAGGAATGACCGAACATCTTTTACAGATTTCGGACTGGCCATTCGGAGATTCCCTTGGTCTTGGCAGTATCCATAGCAACTTGTCCGGGGTGGATCATCATTCCGAGGTATTCCACTTCTTCTGCATCGAAGGTGCATTTCTCCGGTTTCAAGAACAGATGTTCTTTTCGTATTTTCATCAAGACCCGTCTGGTTCGCTCACAATGTTCTGCCATTGTTGTAGAGAAAATCAGGATATCGTCCATGTAGATAACAATCCATCCTTCATTGATTTCCTGTTGGAAGGTGCGATTCATGTATGCTTAGACAGTTGCCGGTGAATTGCAGAGGCCAAAGAACATGATGTTTGGTTCGAAGAGGCCAAATTCCGTAGTAAAAGCAGCTTTCCAGCGATCATCGGGATGGATGCGAATATTGTTATAACCGGACCGAATATCCATTTTCGTAAAGAACTGTGCATTATGAAGGCGTGCGACAAGGGAGATAGGGAGTGGGAGCGGATAGGCGTTCTTGACTGTCCAATCATTGATGTAGCGATAGTCTTGACAGGGACGCAGTTCTCCACTCTTCTTTCCCACAAGAAGAAACCACTGGCTTGGGGTGACTTCGATTCTGAGATAAAACCTTTTGCAACATTTTCATCAATAAACGTTTTGACGGCAGCGCGTTCTTTTTCCGATAGCGGGTAAACCTTAGACGTGCGAGGGATGAAACCAGGTTTAGTATCAATCCGATGATCGATACCAGGGCGTTCTGGGGGTAGTTTGTTCAGGCCGTCTTTAGCAAAGTCGTCTGCAAAGTCGTGTAAATAGTCTGGGACCAGTTCTTTGAAGGATTTCTTTTTCTTTTCCTTCTCATCCGTGGCGAATTCCTGAGCTTTGTTACTGTATTTCGGAGGAGGAAGGGGAACTGTGGAATAGTTGGAGATTTGTTCGAATCGAGAAGTTCCATCATGTGTGAGGGGCATGTCCATGGAAACTTCTTCTATAATTCTCATGCTAACTCCATCAGCATCATATTCCACAAGAAATTCTCCATTGCCAAGTTCATAGGAGGAGATCTCACAGACTTCTGGTGCGTGCCAGACATCTTGCATGGTGTTGAATTGTTCATCATCCTCTGTTGGTATCAACGAGGGCACGGGTTCTTCTTCATCGGGGATTTCTTCAATGGAAGCCGAGGGAGTATGTTGAAGAAATTTCGGGGGTACATAGAACTTGGATAGTTTTGGTATGTTTGTATCTCGTCCCGGGATTTCTTCTTCTGCTTTTCTTTTTCCATACTTTTGCTCTTCTATTGGCCGTTGCTCAATAGGTTCTTGTCCGATCCGATGCTCAGGCTCAGATTCATTCTTGTGCTTTTCTATGCGGGGAATCAGTGATACTGCTCGCGGCAGTTGTACACAGGGAGTAGAGTCGGTGGTGCGCGGTGTTTGTACTTCCGGTTTGGGATCGTTTGGAATAGAAGGGATGACGAGGGGTCTCGGAAGTCGGGAATGTTGCCATTTCTTAGAATGACAATTGAAGGCTGTGGGCAATCCATGTTTCTTCCGATCCATATCTATATCAATTTCGATTTCATCCGATTTTGTTGTTCGAGGAAGGACGAGTGTTTCAGCAGCCCAATCTATACTCGGGTTCATTGTGCGCAACCATGGAATTCCCAGGAGGATTTGATCTCTTCTTCCTAGTTTGGTGATGTTGAATTTTCCATACATGGTTCGTTCATCGATTTTGACCACTAGGAGACAGTAGTGTGTGATTGGTCCTCCTTTGATAAGAGTTCCATCTGCCGTAGTAACTCGAAACGGTTTTTTGAGCTTTCGTCGTGTGATTTGATGGAGTTTCACAAACTCTTCGGAAATGAATGTTCCTGCCGCTCCTGAATCAATGACAGCGGTGGTATCGACGGATTTTAAGCGAGTACGCGAATGAAGGGTGATAGGGACACGAAGTTCTTTTCTTTCACCTACAGCGTGTACAAGTCTTAGTAATACATTGGGAGAAACATATGTCGAGTCTTTGTTTCTCCAAGTCAAAAATCCGCAACAATCCGCCTTACAGTTTCCTCATCGTCTTCCTCTTCTTTTACTTCAGTTTGTCGGAGTGGGGTCTTCTTCTTTCTGTCAGGACAATTGTGAATGCGATGTCCTGTCTTCTTGCATCCGAAGCATTGTCCCTTCTTCATGCACTCGGATCTCTCCGTATTGGAGATTTGATCTACGACCATTGCGTTGGAATCACAGTTCGGAATGTACCATGCGTTTCCATAGTTCTTCTTCTTCTGTTGTGGAGCATGACATGTCCTCATGGCTTGGAGACGATGATGGGCGTTGTCGATAGCAACGCATTGCAGCACAACATCTCTGAATACTTCTGAGACATCTCCTGTTGCGAAAAGCTTTGTGAGGATACCCCAATTAAGGCCATCTTGGAAGAATTGGATCTTTGTTGCATTGTCGGTGATCTGAGCCTTGGCTGCAAGTGCCTCAAAGTCAGCAACGTAAGTGTGAAGATCTTCACTTCCTTGTTTAAGGTCTCTGAGTTTCGTGAGTGCGGTTCCTTTGGTGTCCACTGGTTTGAAGGCTTCTTTGAAACTTTTCATGAAATCCACCATGGTCCCATAACCAATTTTTTGTCCAGAAGTGTCAGTTGATTGGGCATGTTCAAGGAATTGCTCCTTCCAAGATTTAGCATTCTTCTCGGTCATGAAGGATGTTATCAAAATGATCTTCTGTTTGTTGGTGGTGTAAAGCTTTTCATTGATGTCAAAGTGCAAATTGCACGACTGGATAAACTCGCGAGAGTTATCGCGATCTCCATCAAATCCTTTTGGTTGACCAATCTTGTATTCAAATTCTTTGGTCGCCATGTTTGATGATTTGTTTGATGAGTTATACTTTCTCGGTGCCTACATGCGCTGTCTTGCTGTCCGTTAGGGCTTGTCTTCTGTCAGAGAGCTTCTTCTTCTTGACGATCTGCTCAGCGTATGCGTACGCTAGTTCTGGGTTCAGGGTCGAAGACTAGATAGTCGACGATCAGAAAGGACTTTAATCTTTTGTTACGAACTGGGGTGGCGTCACCAGCGACAGTGAGAAGACACAGGCGGTCTGCTGGGAAGTTCTTACAATGCCCAAAAGAGGACAAGGTGAAAGTACAAGGAATGCGTTCTGAGTACGATCAAGGGTTTGGCCTCAAAGACAAGTCTAAGAGGTTCTGCGAGAATAGAGACTAAGGCTAAGGAGTGCTTAGACTTAGAGACGATTCAAAACAACTTAGGTTGGAGACCTAAGTGAAGGAGATTCCAGGTAAAACCCAGTAAGATTAAAGTAAAGAATCTACTACAAGTACACTGTGCTTAAATAGGTACATATGTGTGCACAGGCCAGGTAACCGTGGGAATATAACTGCATATCCTAATAAGGAAGGCATGTTTTGTACAGATGCGTTGAGCATGTGAGTCAAGGTCATGTGACAAGATATACAAGGAAACAGATAAAGGAGAAAATGGATAGGGGCACGTACAACTGTAACAACAAGCAGTGCAAACTTACTACCAAACATGTTCTATTCCACAAAAATGTGCAGGGTAGGGATTTTGGGGAAGTGAGCATTCCAATAACCTGATCATAGACATTTTGGAGTGTTCGCATGCCAGTGGGTGAAATAATACTGCATAACAATAAGAACGTGCTAATGCCACTAAAGCTCAAGCTTGCCTCTGGCACTTGATGGCAAGTTGGATTTGACTCACCACTGAAAGGAAAGTGATGTACATGGCTCCAGTTGCCAAGCCTTGACAACATTTCAAAATTGCTGCCAGACTATGGTCTTCAAGAGGTAAGGCAGTATCCAGTAGAGTGGCCTTGACGCTAGCAATCCAAGCATTCATATCTTACTGCAAAACTTGGGGTTAGGCAACTGCTAAGGTGGGTATGATGGCCTCACATGAAGCACCACTAGTCTTGGCCATGTTCTCACCAATTTCTCAGTTGACAGCCACTTGTAGAGCTACGCCATTACATTTGCATTCCTCTTGGATCTAGATCTCTGCTCTGCTAGTCCAGCTCCAGCCTCCTGACCCTATTGTAAATTTTCTCCCTCCACTTCACACTTTGACCTTGAGCCTTGTTGATTGTCATAGCGAATGCAAGACGAATGGGGAATTGGCGACACTTGAAAGGGATAGGGTTGTCTTCAGATGTGGCATCCAGCATCACGCGGGGGATTAGGACAGTGTTCTGATTGTCTTGATGAGCTTCATCAACTCCATCTCTAAGAATATGACACCTGAGGATGCACGTGGTCCAAGACAGGAGAATCATCCTAGTTCTGTTATAGAGGCCATTGGTGGGGTCCAAGTTGCGCAACGATATGAGAGGAACACCCACTTTGAGTTCCAATTTGTGCAAAGGGAACCCTGATGGCGTGAGAGTATGAAGGTACTCTGGTGGGATGTAGTCGTAGTCCTTCTCAGTGATTGAGTCTGCGCTGGTGAAGACCGCTTTATCTCCAGGGAATGATTCAAGAATGTTGGCATTGATTTCATCCACATCGGTGTTCTTTGCGGAGAGGATGGTACGTTCCAGGAAGAAGGAATCATTCACAGGAGGATGCCCAGGGAGCAGAATAGGAGAGTATAGGGCATTGATGAGAGAGCAGATATCATTGTCAGGGCAGCGCATATGAATTGGAAGGGCGACCATTCCATCTGCATGTGTGCCTTCCCAGCTCCAATCTCAAGAAGCCACTTTGCAAATTCATCAGAGGCGGGGTCTTGGCCAAGCCGCATATTTGTCTTTAGGTGGAAGATGCGAAGCCTTAGCCAGATGCAAGATCTGCAAAATGTAGCGCCCACTATCTGCTCCCTGGATCCATGAGGCACCACCGGCAGGGTCTGTCTGAAGTCTCCTCCAAAGAGCATCGTCATTCCTCCAAAATCAGCATCGACATTCAGAAGGTCGCGCAATGAGCGATCAAGGCATTCCAGATTGTGACGGTGTAGCATAGGAATTTCATCGCAGATGATGAGGGAGGTGGCCTTGAGAAGCTCATGCACGACATCTCCTTTCTTGATGTTGCAGGAGCTGTCCTCATTGATGGGAATTGGAATTTTAATCGAGAATGAGCCGTGCGTCCGCCTGGCAGGAGGAGAGAAGCGATTCCAGAGGAAGCCACGCATAGGACAATCTTGCCTTCAGCACGGAGCTTTGAAGCAATGAGCTTGCAGAGATATGTCTTTCCACATCCACCTGCACTGTGGACAAAGTATGAATGTCCAGGTCTTTGTTCATTACGTTGCATGGCATCATTGACCACTGCATCAAAGACTGTCCTCTGCTCCTGATTAAGAGAAAGCACTCCTGGGTTCGCCATCTGCTGGAGCTCCTCCTGGTTATATTGGAGCTACTTGGCAATGAGCTGATTTCCCTGCATGACCCCCCATCTTGCTGCCATTTGAGGTACAGGCATCTGAGGGATCGCTTGCAAAGACTTTCCATTTTTGCAGAGCATGCCATCAATGAGATAGAGACCATAGTCATGAACCTCTTCATCTGTAGGGTCGGGGATGCTGAATGGGACGCGTGATAGGCGGTGGCGCAGATCATCGCAGAGATTCTCCTTGAAGTGGTTCCAAAGATCACTAGGGTCTGTAGGGTTGCAGTGTATGAGGATGATGGCAAAGAGGTTATGCATGCCATGTCCAGTGCTCATATGAGAAGTGTCCTGCAAGCACTGGATCCATTCATTATCATCCTCAAGCAGACCCCTGCGCCGACATGCCTCCTTGAAAGTGTCGCATAAAACACCGTCAACTGTCTGAAGGTTCTCATAGGAGGTGGCCCCTTGAAGACATGGTAAGTTTTATTGATAAAAATTGACATCAGGACCATACCTTTTACTATAGTCAGAAGCGATCTCAGGTAGAAGCGCTCTCTGGAGCCGGGTGCAGCAGAGTACATCCTTCCAATTGCTATTCCACGTTGCGTATCTTCCATGCTGTCTTGTTCCATACAAATCTTGAGGAAAAGTACTGGTAGAGGTGGTTATGGGCTCCAGCAGCCACCAAGACATTATTGGAGTTAGCCTTGAACCATCCAGTGAGGCAAGTCTCCTTGGTTGCTGCGCACTCAAGAACATCCTATGCATTATCCTCAGGATCATAAAACACCATGTGTTCATCTGGGAGGTGGACCGGCAAGCGATAGACAGAGGGCCATTCAAGGTGCATTCCAAACTCAAAGATGTGCCATGTGGCCTCAGTGGAGCTGATGTATCTGGAGTCAAGATAGGTTTTGACCTCGTCCACTGGTCCTGTCATCTCCAATGTGGCACAGTCATTTCCCTTGTAGATGTACTTGTGGATGTATTTGACTGACTTGATAGAAGCACAGACTTCGAGATTGATGTGGCAGTTGAATTCTACCAGCAGTTGCGGGGGGTGGGGAACGACATATTTGTTGGTGAAGATGTCATCATTGTTTTGGATGGTGCGACCATTGTCTGGCCTGGCATACTCTGGATAGCCGTCCTCCTTCATCAATGTCTGGGGAGTGAAAGACTTTGGATAACACTTCTTGCACTTTCCATTCTCCAAGCAATGCTGCATAGTGCAGGGGCCATGGAGCATGTATTTTTGTACAGCCTCATAGAGTTGTGGATGGACATTTCTGTCAGGGATTTGGGCGGAGATGAAGGAGTCGATCTGTTCCACAGTGCAAATCTTGTGATCTGGATCCAGGAAGATGAGAAGGTGCATGTGAGGCAGGCCACGCTTCTGATATTCAATGGTATACACCAATCCCGCAACCTTGCTGTAGTAGCCATCACGAACCTTCTTCAAGAGAGCCTTCTGCTTCTGGTAAAATATGCAAGCAACCAAGTCTGGACGGTCCACAGCACTCTGACCTACATAAGAAAACTCGTCAGGATCATGTCATAATAATGCATCAAATATGTCTCTTTACCTGGAAGGAGATTCTCAGTAATCTCAGGCCAGCTTCCATTGGCAGTCATCATCAGGAAAAGACCAGGCTTCTTGCAGGCACAGCAGATGGCCAGGGATTTCTGCAGCAGCTGCTGCATATACCGAGGGCTTCCATTATGAGAGGAGGGAAGGATTATGGAACGACCTGTCTCAGCTAAATTGCCCACTCTATCATTGAAAACATTATCTGTCAGCCCTGAGCTTCTTCTGATTGTTTCTTATCCAGTTGAGTCTGCTCTGCTTGATTTATGTCCAAGCATCAACCACATACTGCTGGAACAGCCTTCCACCACAAAAGATGTTATTGTAATCCAGGCAAGGGGGGCAGGGATGAAGTCGAAAGGTGTAATACAGCAGCTGAGTCACTTTTTTGCATGTGCATGCCCACCCACAGGAACAATCATATCAATGTAGAGGTCCCAGCTATCCTCTCCTTTAGGAAAGAGAGCGACATAATGAAGACAGGTGTATGCATGGCTAAGTTGACTTATGCGCCGAAGTGGACTGCCTTGATAATATACGATAATGTCGCATACATGACACACCTCCTCAGATCCATCTCCAGGAAGAATTCCAGCAATATCATTGGCAGTGGGAAGATTATATCTTCGACCATCTGTGCCTGGCTGGAAATGAATAAGCATAGAAAGGCCTGTCTGCTCCTCTGGAGGCTTCTCTCACATGACTTGATATGCCTGCTTATACACAGCGGCATATGGGTGGTTGCGATGCAACATATCATGCAGATCTCTGAGAATCCGAGGATAAAGACCTTCATTTCCAGGGTGGGTGGTGCATATGTTGGTGGCTTCTTCAGAGTCATATATATAAAGTTGAGTGTATGAAGGCTGGACACATTCTGGAGGTAAAAGACTGCCCATGAGATGGTGAAGAGAACCATGAATACGAAAAGCATTTGGGCCAGATCCTTGAAGAGCACGATCCTCAATATTGACATCAACAGAGGTAAATGCAAGAGCACTATTGTACTGGCGAATTTTGGACACAAATGTTCTGTCCGCATAGGCCACTCTAGCTCAGGTGGCCATGCTGGAAATGGGGGAAGGCTGACTTAGCCCTGCAAGCAGCACATACCAAAGCAAGGATTTTGTAAAGAGGAGTTGGATAGTCTTTCGCATGCAAAGTGAAGTGCATGACATTCGGGGCACTCTACGTTAAGAGGACCAAGAGTGTGATTGTTAAGACCGTACTCAAAGGTAGAGAGATCCGAAGGGCTTTGGCCTCAGTTTGTGCACTGTGCCCCTTTCTCGAGTAATGCCCCTTATTTCAGGGAGAAGTGATTCGTCCGAAGATCCGGAAGGAGTTGCGTGATGGATCCGGGCGTCTGAAGGTATTGGATATGATACGTCTGAAGGTTATTCGGAACATAAGGATAGAACAAAGATTAAGGCTAGCTTCGGAACGAGTTCCTAACTAGAAACTAACGGAGGTAGACTATCCGAAGATAGAGTCGGAGATATAGACTATAGGAATCAATCCTAAGTTTCGGAAGGTGACTTTAGAGCAGAGAGTGGCTCAAGTCCGGAGGAAGCGGAATGAGCAGAATCTAAGATGATATTCGAACTAAGGTTCTACGGAGATTTACAAGTGGTTTATATACTGTAAGTATCTGAGACGGATAATCAACAGGTCCAGGACCGAGGGCTATGTATGAAGTGTAACGGAAGTCTATTAGTTAATGCACAGCGGATCAGTAAGCACGAATCGGAAATGAACACAGGTAATGGATCAGTGACGTAGGAGGGAAATATACATAGTTGGAATACTGGAAACAGGAGGAATGACGAAAGGAGATAGACGCGGATATACACAAGGGAGTTAAGGTGCGAGAAGTGAGCACATTTGGATGGGTGGTCTGGACAGGATCTGTGGACCGGACGGATATGGTCGGATCTAAGATTAGAAGTATGGTATATGACAGTGATGGTTTATCGGTTCTGTATATGCTCAGGCTCCATCAGGAACAGGAATGACCTGATTGATATGCTGGTCATCCTCTGCTTCATGCTCTTGGCATTGTTCTTCTTGCTGGGTTCTTCTTCTCTCCTCATCTTCTGCATGTTGCCGTTCAGATAATAGATCGTTATATTCATGTAGTGCCTCCTCAAGACGCTCCTGCCACTCATGAACTCTCTGCTCCTCACGGTTGCGACGTGCTTCTTCTTGTTGGCTTGCTCATAGACAATCCCGATCCTGCCTGTCATGCTGCTCCTGTTCCTGCTGCTGCTGTTCCAGAGCATGCTGACTCTGTATATTGACCTGCCCAGCTTCTTGCTGCTGCTGTTGGTGAAGAGCCTCCTCAGCCTCTCTGTTGATGATTCTCTCAGCCTCTCTATTGATCCTCCTGGCTTTCATATACCATACTTCTGATCCCAGATCCACCCATATCCAATCAGATCCGATCGATTCTATTTCCGTCCGATCCACAGATCCTGTCCGGATCGCTCATCCGAATGTGCTCACTTCTCACACTCTATCTCCCTTGTGTATAACTGCGCCAATCTCCTTTCGTCACTCATCCTGTTTCCGGTACTCCGGCTGTGTATAATTCCTTCCTGTGTCACTGATCCGTTACCTGTGTTTCATTTCCAATTCGTGCTTACTGATCCACTGCGCATTAACTAATAGACTTCCGTTACACTTCATACATAGCCCTCGGTCCCGGACTTGTTGATTATCCGTCTTAGATACTTACCGTATATAAACCACTTGTAGATCTCTGTAGAACCTTAGTTCGAATATCATCTTAGATTCTGCTCATTCCGCTTCCTCCGGACTTGAGTCACTTTCCACTCAAAATCATCTTCCGAGACTTGGGATTGATTCTTATAGTCTATATCTCCGACTCTATCTTCGGATAGTCTATCTCTGTTAGTTTCTAGTTAGGAACTCGGTCCGAAGCTAGTCTTAATCTTCGTTCTATTCCTACATTCTGGATAACCTTCGGACGTACCATATCCGATACCTTCGGACATCTGGATCCATCACACAACTCCTTCTGGATCTTTCGGACATATACCTTCTCCCTGAAATAAGGGGCATTACTCAGGAAAGGGGCACAGTGCACGAACTGAGGCCAAAGCCCTTCAGATCTCTCTCCCTTTGAGTACAGTCTTAACAGTATATTCGAACTCACACCTTTCTGAGTAACATTCTCTACACCATCCCATGTCATGCCTCCCCATAAAACTCAGAACACTCTCCGTGGAGCTGGACTTGGTCCAATCCAACGAGATCCGACACCCATCGTCCAAATGTTCACCAGCTTCTCTCAACGCCATGTGAGCATGAGCGATATAGGTCAAAGCATCTCTGCGTGTCAAGCCAGACTGGATCTGGTTACACCACCTTGGAACACAGATGACCCAGACACTAATTCATGCCCGACCATTCACTCTGATGATGAGTTGCGCGGCAATTGTTACGAACTGGGGTGGCGTCACCAGCGACAGTGATAAGACACAGCCGGTCTGCTGGGAGGTTCGACTATGTTCAAAAAGAGAACGAGGACTACTACTTAGGAAGGATTCCAAGTAGGATCAAGGGTTCAGTCGAAGAGTCGTGACTAAAACCCAGTAAGATTAAAGTAAGGTATACAAGCATAATACAATGTGCTTAAATAAGCCAATATATGCGCACAGACCAAGAGAGACGTGAGAACATAAGTGCATATCCAAAGAAGGAAGGCTACTATAGTACAGATGCATTGAGCATATGAGTCAGAGTCACATTACATAATATACAAGGTAAAGGGGACACAAAATGAATAGGGGCACGTACGACTGTAACAGCAATCCACCAGATGATGGAGGTGATGATCTGGACAATGAGGATCCGGACGATGAAGAAGATCATAACCATCTGAACCCTCAGGACCGGGTCTTAGCTCAACTATCCATAGCCATTAATCACCTCACTCACAGTAGCCATCGTACCACCACCTCAGACAATAGCAAAGTCAAAATCCGCGAACCGGATACCTTCAATGGATCCGAGCCTTGCAATTTCCGAGCATTCTTTGTCCAATGTGAGCTCAACTTCCAGAGCAAACCTAACATGTTCCGTTCCGGATGCACTAAAGTCAACTTTACCCAATCTTACCTCAAGGGTATGGCACTCGAGTGGTTCGAACCAGATCTCCTTTTGGACGGATATAGCAACCGTCTGGACTGGATGGATGACTACTCTGAGTTCATGCTTGAGCTCCAAACCAACTTCGGACCTCACGATCCCTCCGGAGACGTGGAAATGCAGCTGGAACAACTCCATATGCGTGATGGACAACGCATCAACAAGTACGTTGTAGAATTTCAGCGACTTGCCTCCCAAGTATGTGAATGGGGAGATGGAGCTCTACGATGCCAATTCTACAATGGACTTCCGGCCTGAATCAAAGATGAGATTAGTCGCATGGGTAAACCCACTACCCTTTTGGAGTTCAAGACTCCTGCCCAGACCATCGACACCCACTACTGGGAGTGGAGGGGTGAAGTCACCTGAGAGAGTAAAGTCACCTCTTCCAATCCTCCTAGGCAGTCAGCATCTGACCGGACGAACTCCAACTTGTCTGGATCCGATACGCCCAAATTCAATAAGCCCACATCCTCTACAACCTCCTCTGCCCCGAAGGCTTCAGATCTTCCTAGCGTGGTTGGTGCAGATGGGTAACTAACCACCCAGGAGCGTCAGAGGCGTATCGACAAAAGGCTCTGTATGTTCTGCAGCAGACCTGGTCACACTGCCCGAGACTGCACCAAATCCACTTCACGCACTGCCAAAGGCCATGCTACTGTGCTCACTCTGGAAACTGATCCAGAAGCCTCGGACCAGGCAAAAAATTAGTCCGCAACTCTCCTGACTCCATGCAGGATGAGGGTGTTACGAACTGGGGTGGCGTCACCAGCGACAGTGAAAAGACACAGCCAGTCTGCTGGGAAGTTCCTACAATGTCCAAAGGAGGACAAGGTGAAAGTACAAGGAACGCGTTCCGAGTATGATCAAGGGTTCGGCCTCAAAGACAAGTCTAAGAAGTTCTGCGAGAATAGAGACTAAGGCTAAGGAGTGCTTAGACTTAGAGATGATTCAAGACGACATTAGGTTGGAGACCTAAGTGAAGGAGATTCCAGGTAAAACCCAGTAAGATTAAAGTAAAGAATCTACTACAAGTACACTGTGCTTAAATAGGCCAATATGTGCGCACAGACCAAGTAACCATGAGAACGTAACTGCGTATCCTAATAAGGAAGGCATGTGTTGTACAGATGCGTTGAGCATATGAGTCAGAGTCATGTGACACGATATACAAGTAAGGAAACAAAGGGGAAATGAATAGGGGCACGTACAACTGTAACAGAGGGTCGCATTGGCCCAATCCGTACAACGGAGCTGTGACTCAATGCCATAACTCTTCCTGATCCGAACTCTCTATGTCCATATGTCTTGCTTCCGTCTTTCTCCAATATATCTGACTTTCCAGCCCTCATAGACTGTGGCTCCTCCCACTGCTTCATAGACACTGATTTCGTCTGAAAACATAAAATTCCTACCTATCAAATTCCTCCGCTTCCGCTCCATTTGTTTGATGGTACATGCAATAACAATATTGTTGAAGCTATAAACTTATCCGTCCGATTCTCCTCTGGTGTAATCACCTCCGACAGGGTCTACGTTACCCCTTTGGATTCCTCATGTTATATCGTTCTCGGATATAGCTGGCTCACCCGACACAATCTGTTGATTGACTGGGTATTGGGCACCATCGAGTTCCGAACTATTGTACAGGGAATGCCATTGACTCCATCCGCATCATTGCTGCCTCCCGACACACCAACCGTGGCAGGAAAATCCAATCCGACACCTCCGTTACCTCCAGATATTCTATCCAAGGAGGAATCCTCCCCTCCAGTATCTCCGTTGCCTCAGAGCATCCCATCCGTGGCAGAGACCCCTCCTCTGACCAAATCCAAACCCTCTGCTGACACTTCGGTCCCTAACATATCTCTGATAAACACAGTGGCTTTTTGCCGTGCCTGCAAGTTAGAAGGATCCACTCAGTTCAGCATCTATCTCCGTCCCTCTGGGGTTAATCTCCAATCCGCATCCGTATCATCCGAACCTCCAGAACTCTCCAGAATCCCTTCTGAATACCACGAGTTCGTGGATGTCTTTGACAAAGGCAAAGCCGGACAGTTATCTCAAAATCGAGATAGAGGAAGGAGCTAGTCCACCTCTTGGAACCATATATTCTCTCTCTCTGGTCAAGCTTGAAGCCCTCCGGAAGTTTCTCGATGAAAACATCTCGTCCAGACTCCTCCGATCTTCGTCCTCTCCTCATGAAGCCCCTGTCCTGTTTGTAAAAAAGAAGGATGGTTCCCTTTGCCTCTGTGCAGATTTCCAAGGCCTCAACCAGATTACCAACAAGGACTGATATCCGTTACCCCTCATTGCCAACCTCCTAGACTCTCTGAGCTGTGCTAAAGTTTACACCAAGATTGACCTCCGTTCCACTTACCATCTCGTTCAGATAGCGGAAGGAGATGAGTGGAAGACTTCCTTCCGAACTGTTAAGACTGTACTCAAAGGTAGAGAGATCCGAAGGGCTTTGGCCTCAGTTCATGCACTGTGCCCCTTTCTCGAGTAATGCCCCTTATTTCAAGGAGAAGTTATTCGTCCGAAGATCCAGAAGGAGTTGCGTGGCGGATCCGGGCGTCCGAAGGTACCAGATATGATGCGTCTGAAGGTTGTTCGGAACGTAAGGATAGAACAAAGATTAAGGCTAGCTTCAGAACGAGCTCCTAACTAGAAACTAATGGAGGTAGACTATCCGAAGATAGAGTCGGAGATATAGACTATAGGAATCAATCCTAAGTCTCGGAAGGTGACTTTAGAGCAGAGGGTGGCTCAAGTCCGGAAGAAGCGGAATGAGTAGAATCTAAGATGATATTCAAACTAAGGTTCTACGGAGATCTACAAGTGGTTTATATACTGTAAGTATCTAAGACGGATAATCAACAAGTCCGGGACCGAGGGCTATGTACGAAGTGTAATGGAAGTCTATTAGTTAATGCACAGCAGATCAGTAAGCATGAATCAGAAATGAACACAGGAAACGGATCAGTGACACAGGACGGAAATATAAACAGCCGGAATACTGGAAACAGGAGGAATGACGAAAGGAGATAGACGCAGATATACACAAGGGAGTTAAGGTGTGAGAAGTGAGCACATTCGGATGGGGGTCCAGACAGGATCTGTGGACCGGACGGATATGGAATCGATCGGATCTGAGATTAGAAGTATGGTATATGACACGAACGCACTATGGCTCCTATGAATGGTTGGTAATGCCAGAAGGCCTTACAAACGCTCCAGCAGCTTTTCAATGCTTTGTTAATAGTGTGTTTGCCGATATGCTGGATATATGCGTTATCGTACATCTGGATGACATCCTTATCTATTCCGAAGACCTCACAAGTCATAGGAAACATGTCCAAGAAGTACTACACTGCCTCCGTAAACATCGACTCTATGCCAAACCTGAGAAATGCGAATTTCACTCATCCTCCGTTGAGTATCTTGGTTACCTGCTATCTCCGGATGGCTTGACAATGTCGTCAGAGACAATCCAGTCTATTGTTGACTGGCCAGAACCTCGGAAGATCAAGGACATTCAATCCTTCCTCGGATTCGCAAATTTCTATCGTCGTTTTATCTTCAACTACTTGGATATCATAGCTCCCCTCACTCAGCTCACGTGCTTGGGAGTCCCTTGGAACTTTTCCAAAGACTGTTGTAAATCCTTCAGAGCACTCAAAAAAGCCTTCACTTCTGCTCCGGTACTTACCCACTGGATTCTGGATGTTCCTATAGTTGTGGAAACTGATGCCTCTGATTATGCCATAGCCGGAATACTGTCCATTGTATGTCTGGACTCAGGGCTTCGTCCGGTTGCCTATTATTCCCGTACTCTGTCTGCTCCGGAACTCAATTATGACACCCATGACAAGGAACTCCTAGCCATCCACGAAGCTTTTCGTACCTGGCGACATTACCTAGAAGGCTCGTCCAAGCCTATAAATGTTGTTATGGACCACAAAAACCTCGAGTACTTCTCCACTACCAAATTTCTCTGTCACCATCAGGCTCGTTGGTCCAAATTCCTCCATCAGTTCAATCTCATCATCCGTTTCCATCCCAGAAAACTTGGAGCCAAACTGGATTCCCTTACTAGACATTGGGACATCTACCCCAAAGAGGGGGATTGTTAAGACTGTACTCAAGGGTAGAGAGATCCGAAGGGCTTTGGCCTCAGTTCGTACACTGTGCCCCTTTCTCGAGTAATGCCCCTTATTTCAGGGAGGAGTTATTCGTCCGAAGACCCGGAAGGGGTTGCGTGACGGATCCGGGTGTCCGAAGGTGTCGGATATAATACGTCCAAAGGTAATTCGGAACGTAAGGAGAGGACAGAGATTAAGGCTAGTTTCGGAACGAGTTCCTAACTAGAAACTAACGGAGATGGACTATCCGAAGATAGAGTCGGAGGTATAGACTATAGGAGTCAATCCCAAGTCTCGGAAGGTGACTTAAAGTGGAGAGTGGCTTAAGTCCGGAGGAGGCAGAATGAGTAGAATCTAAGATGATATTCGAACTAAGGTTCTACGGAGATCTACAGGTGGTTTATATACAGTAAGTATCTAAGACGGATAATTAGCAAGTCCGGGACCGAGGGCTATGTACGAAGTGTAACGGAAGTCTATTAGTTATTGCACAGCAGATCAGTAAGCATGAATCGGAAATGAACACAGGAAACGGATCAGTAACACAGGACGGAAATATAAACAGCCGGAGTACTGGTAGTAGGAGAAATGACGAAAGGAGATAGACGCAGATGTTCACCAGGGATTAAGGTGCGAGAAGTGAGTACATTCGGATGGGTGGTCCAGACAGGATCTGTGGACCGGACGGATATGGAAACGATCGGATCTGGACGGATATGATCGGATCTGAGATTAGAAGTATGGTATATGACAGGGATAAGGACTATGCTCAAGTCAATCCACATAATTTCCGCCCAGTATTCACCTCCAAACAGTTAGCTTCGTCCCTACAAGCCACAACCATAGCACCTCTGGTTCTTAGAGCAGCTGTTCTCATGAATACGGAAAAACTTCGGAAAGATATCCTGACTGAACTTCCCAATGATCCTATTGCACGGACGCATCTTCCGGTACCTTCAGATTCAAGATGGGCAGTGGACGATTGTGGATTCCTTCGCTGCAACAACCATATCTACATTCCAGAAGCCAATGACTTACGACTATGTGTCCTCCATAACTGCCATGATCACCCCCTATCCAGACATTTCGGACAGAATCGTACCCTCAAGCTCGTCCAACACGACTACACCTGGCCCGGAATACGAACCTATGTCAAAGAATATGTCCGATCCTGCACATCCTGCGCCCGAGCCAAAGTTCCAAGACATAAACCCTATGGATTACTCAAGCAACTCCCCATCCCAGAGAAACCTTGGAATTCCATCTCTATGGATTTCATTGAGCAACTTCCGGACTCATCTGGCTTTACAGCCATCCTCATCATCATAGATCGCCTATCCAAGCAAGCCATATTCGTCCCGACCCACGATACCATTACTTCTCCTGATCTCGCCCGCCTATTTCTCCTCCATGTCTTCTCCAAGCATGGTGTTCTGTCCCATGTAACCTCAGATCGAGGAACAGAGTTCGTATCCCACTTCTTCTGCTCCTTAGGAAAGGCATTAGACATGGTCCTACACTTTACATCTGGATATCATCCGGAAGGAGACAGACAAACAGAACGTGCCAACCAAACGCTGGAACAGTACCTCCGGATCTACTGCAACTATCAGCAGAACAACTGGTCCAAGCTACTGCCCCTCGCAGAGTTCACATACAATAACACTCCGAGTGCCACTACCGGAGTTTCACCTTTCTTCGCCAATAAGGGTTATCATCCGAACATTTCCATCCATCCAGAACGCGACCTATCCTCCATCCGTGCCCAGGAATATGCCCTAGACCTTAATGAACTGTCCCGAACACCATCCCTAATCGCATTCAACCTCCTCCACCTTCAGTTGAAGTTGATGGAGAACCAGAGTATGAGATATCCAAAATCCTAGACTCTAAACTGGACCATCGTAGACACCATTGCCAACTCCTATATGTCGTCCGTTGGTCCGGATATGAAGGCACGGATGAAGAAACTTCCTGGTTACTTGCCACAGAACTCGGAAATGCATCGGATCTTGTAGTGGATTTCCACTCAGCATATCCAGACAAACCTGGTCCCATTTCTTGAAAAGTACATAATGAAATACAAGTACATTGAGGGCAGTAACGGAAATCTGGATCCGGACTAAGCGCCAGTCTCCATTTCACCTCTGGCACCTCCAGTCTCATCCACCACCTCTTCCCAAATCTCCTCACCAGCACCATCCTTGTCGGATCCAGCAGAAATGGAAAGCCTAAATCCGGTCCGGATTTCCTCAATGAGCAGGGCCTGTAACTCCCTCTGTTGCTGGAGGAAGGCCTCCATGGTAGAGCTCATCTGCTCCATGGCAATCTGACTCCCTTCTGCTGCCGCAATACCATCTTGGAGAAGCCCATTAGTCCACGCCAGAGCCCTCCGTCTCTTTTCCTCCATTTCCCTCCGGATCTCCGCCAACTCAATCTGCTTCAACTCCTCCTGCCTTTTCTGCTCCTCACCTCTTTCTGCTTCTGCTCCGCCTCGGCTTCCACTGCAGCCTTAGCAGCAGCCAGTTGCTGTTCCAGATCTGCCACAATGTCAGCAGCAGACTTAGGGGCATCAGATTTCTTTCCAGACATGTTTTGAAGCAAGTTTTGTTAACAGGGGTATCAAGTGGGGGTAGGAATCACTTCGGACGTCTGACGTCCGTATTCTGTCGGATTACAGACTCAGCACTGCAACCATCAAACTTCCCCATCGCCACGCATTAATCTTGTCCGATCCGGATCGACGCTTCCTGTGCCTCAGGGGTTCAGCCCTAAAGGGGGATACTGTCATATACCATACTTCTAATCCCAGATCCAACCATATCCGATCAGATCCAATTGATTCTATTTCCGTCCGGTCCACAGATCCTGTCTGGATCACCCATCTGAATGTGCCCACTTCTCGCACTCTAACTCCCTTGTGTATATCTGCATCTATCTCCTTTTGTCATTCCTCCTATTTCCGGTATTCCGGCTGTGTATACTTCCATCCTGTGTCACTGATCCGTTACCTGTGTTTCATTTCCGATGTGTGCTTACTGATCCGCTGCGCATTAACTAATAGACTTCCGTTACACTTCGTACATAGCCCTCAGTCCTGGACTTGTTGATTATCCGTATTAGATACTTACAGTATATAAACCACTTGTAGATCTCCGTAGAACCTTAGTTTGAATATCATCTTAGATTCTGCTCATTCTGTTTCCTCCGGACTTAAGTCACTTTCTGCTCTAAGTCATCTTCTGAGACTTGGGATTGATTCCTATAGTCTATATCTCCGACTCTATCTTCGGATAGTCTATCTCTGTTAGTTTCTAGTTAGGAACTTATTCCAAAGCTAGTCTTAATCCTCGTTCTATTCCTATGTTCCAGATAACATTCGGACGTCCGGATCCGTCACACAACTCCTTCCGGATCTTTCAGACGTATACCTTCTCCCTGAAATAAGGGGCATTACTTGGGAAAGGGGCACAGTGCACGAACTGAGGCCAAAGCCCTTCAGATCTCTCTCCCTTTGAGTACGGTCTTAACAATGCCTGTTAGTATAGTCTAATCCAAGTCAAACCAGTGAGCAAATGTAGTGTTGTAGTCAGCGGTAAGCTGCTGCGGCTAGTGATGATGCCGCAAGAACTAGCATGGTAAGTAGCGGTACTAGTGCTGTTGAAACAATGTCAGTAACTGTAGTGTCGGTGAGCATGAAGTTCAGTCAAAACAGGGGTCAAGAATCCAGCGGTGTGCCAGCAGTAACGGTGAACAAGCAAAATTGATTAATGAGCAGTAAGGAACTTGAAAGACTAAGTCCACTACTGGGTAGATCCAGAGCTAGACACAAATCCTGACCTATAGTATGGTGAAAATAAGGTGCTGTATCGTGCGGGGTACGCGGTGCTTATATCCTAAATCATATGTACTCGGAATGCGTCAGGTGAAATCAGTAGCACTCAAGTACAGTAACCGCTGTATGTAAACATAGTGCGAGGCAGCTGCAGCATGAGGCAACATGTAATAAGGCTTGCTATGGAATCAGCGATAATGAACATAAAACAAGCTATGCACAAATGGAGCTATGCAGATGCGGCAAGGACATGGAAGGACATTGGTATGTGGAACATGGTGCAGCAGTTGGTACGGTGTGCGGTAAGCATGGGATGCTGCCGGCAATGCTAAAGGGGTAAGACGGCCTTTGGACTGGTGGAGATTCCTATAGACATGAGACAAGTGCTAAAAGGTAAGGTTTTGAGGCCAGTGCCAATATGTTCATTATATTGGAATGCTTTAGGTGAAATAAGTAGCGCTCAAGTACAGTAACTGCCATATGTAAACATAGCATGAGGCGACATGTAATAAGACTTTCCGTGGAATCAGTGATAACAAACATAAAACAAACTATGCACCAAATGGAGCTATGCAGATGCAGCAAGGACATGGAAGGACATCGGTATGTGGAACATGGTGCAGCAGTCGGTACGGTGTGCAGTAAGTGTGGGATGCCGCCGGCAATGCTAAAGGGGTAAGACGGCTATGGACTAGTGGTAACTCCTATAGACATGAGACAAGTGCTAAAAGGTAGGGTTTCGAGGCCAGCACCAATATGTTTGTTACATCATTTGGACAGAGAGTGTGCTGAGAGGCTGGATGGAGTCTATTGCCACATCCGTGATCTATATTGGGACAAGATTAATTTCCTCCCAGGAATCACGATTATGAAAGACCACATGCGCCCTTCCTTTGGTCTGTTGAGCAAATCTCCTCTTTCTCCCATGTCTGTTACTTCCATTGGTGCTGCAATGATCTCAACAGAGGACTTGGCCAAGATTTTCAGCACATCTCCAAAAGATTGCCAAATTGAAGAACAACATTGATCCCATACTACTTTTACTACTTGCAGAGTCGACATTTTGTGGTTTGGAACAGCATGAGAAATGTTCCATGGCATCATCAGTGCCATAGTTGGTGAGATAAAATTTTGCTACCTAAAATTATCATTTCTAACTTTCGTCTCAGGTCATCACAATGCTTATGAACATTGACAGGTGTTGCATTGTGATGTCAGTGATGGCAACTCCATGTTGCTGGCATAGGATATCTCTGCCAAATCAGCTATCACTCCATGTCCTAAAAAAGCACCTGAAGGCTGGACCCCTATGAGAGATGAGATAACATCTGATTGGGGATCTGCTGCAGACTGTACAAATCTTGCAGGAGAGGATCACTTGCCACACACAGTAAGTCGCTTTCTGACCTTTGATATTAATACTGATATGATGGACAGGGGACACTTCCCTTTGAGTCCAACCAGTTGATCATTGGGGGACCAGTCCAGTTCCATCACAACCTGCAGTCTTACTTCTGGTTGGCCTACCTCATTACCTGCAACTGTGCAGGTCCTTTTAACATGTGTTGTGACTGGGATGGGGAAATGCAGCTTTCAATCAGTCCAGGTCTATTAAATGTGCAGACATCCAACACATGGCTGAGATCAAGACTTATGGAAAGGTCCTGGACCCCACACATTCTTCTCTTCTCACCTCCCTATATTCTGAGAAACCCTTCACACCCCAGTACTTATCATGGGTCTGTCCAGGAGTCTACACACTTCCACCCTTAGAAATCATCTAGCAGAGGTGTGGTATGACCTCTATCAACTTCACCAACCTCATGACACCATACTTTGCTTGACATAAAACTATTCAACAGGGGATGCTTGACATGATCTCTTCTTGGATCATGATGAGAAAAACCTGGATGGCTATGGATGCTGCATCGACCCTCAACAAATCACATATGAAAGCATGCTTTTGATACTGCATCGCATCCGAGGTGGCATCGACCCTACCCTTGATCCCTACCCCAAAGATAAGGAACTTAAAGAGGCTTGGGTCCATTATCAGTGCTATTTTGAAATGGGTAATAACATGCCCTTGCTTGTAGATGATGATGGAAATGAAAAGCATGTGAGGAGTAAGAGAAAGGCTGCTAAGACACACCCTGACACCTCACACATTGAGGGATCTACCAAGCATGCAAGGAGACTGGGAGCCAGTAAAGCAGGGCTTGGTGCACTCATTCTCTTACCTCAGGCTAGTGGATCTGGAATGCGGGGGAGCAAAAAGGGCAAATTGAAAGCCAAGGCAAGTACTTAGTCTCTCATCATTTGTATCATGGTTCCA